>WKFP01014931.1:0-21206 GCA_011057875.1 Pterocles orientalis | reverse complement strand
CAGCGATCACCTCCGCCAGTTCCTTCAGCACTCTCGGGTGAATCTCATCCGGACCCATGGACTTGTGACAGTCCAGTTGGAGTAGTGATTCCCTGACCACTTCTTCAAGAATCACAGGGGGTTCAGCCTGCTTCCCAGCCGAGACTACCAAGTCAGAGCGTGGGGAACCCTGGGAATAACCGAGATGACTTTTAAAGACAGACATAAAGAAGGCATTCAGAACCTCTGCCTTTTCCTTATCCTCTGTGATCACATTCCCAGCCTCATCCAGTAAAGAATGGAGGTTCCCCTTTGTCCTCCTCTTACAGTTGATGTATTTGTAAAAGAGTTCGGTAGTTACAGCTACCAGAAACACCTACCTTCCTTCCTTCCTTCCTTCCTTCCTTCCTTCCTTCCTTCCTTCCTTCCTTCCTTCCTTCTGTAAAACACAGCCATCTTGAGAAGAAAATGGAGGACAATTGCTGTTAATGGTGAGTTCTTGGCTTTCCTATGTGCTTTCCTTGATTTTGGCCTATCAGAGCTTATGGTCAGTGATTTCCACATTTTCTGACCCAGTCCACTTTATATGCTGCTGTAGGTAGTAGGTTTGAATGAACAGTATGATGCAAAAATGAGCTAAGATGATAAGTGGTTTTAAATCTGGAGAAAGTTACAGTTTGAATGTGTATGTTTTACATGCACTACTGTGCATAGTGCATATTAAAATGCAAACTGTACATTTTAATGCACAATGTGCTTCTATACTGTATACATACCTAGAACTCAATAGTAGATGCTTGAAAGGCTTTGACTTAGGTGCAGTTTCTTAGATGCAAACCACTTTTTATTTTTCCCTTGTAACAATGGTGAGCTGGCTGAATCCAAGGACCAGTGTCCTCGGTGACTTCTTTCTTTGCAGAAGAGGCACTTATTTTATGTTGCTGGCTGCTCCTCCCCACCAGCAAACCAAAGATGTTGTTGAACTCTCTCAGGTGGCAGCATATCGTCTGTTACTGCTTAGAACTTGGACATTTCTTCTCATGAGACCAGGTAATCTCTTAATAATAATTATAAGATTTGGAAAAAAATGCCTTTCCACTAGGCATTGGACTAAGTCACACTTAATTTCACATGTCACACTGACCATCATACTGTTGGTTGCTTCCCAGGCACTAGTACAGCCTACCCACAGGAGATGTAAAACCAGCACACAACATTTTATTTATTCTTGGAAAAGTGGTAGAGTTTCCCAGCAGTTTTAAATATTCTTTCTTAATAGTTTTAATTGAAGCAGAATTGTAGAAATACTAAACTTTTTGAAGCAATCTATTTCATGAGACTAAAAAAAGGGATTGGTGGAGATCTGCTTTGTTGTTAACTTTTTATTACCAAAATTTCACTTAAAATGGGAAGAGTATATTCCCCTCAGTTTACTACAGAAACATCGGAAATATTCAAACATAGGCAAAGATTTAAATTACATCTTAAAAGGTGTGAGAGAAAGAAATGTTATGGAAATAATGTGTTTTCAGTTACATTTGTTGTTTGTAACTATCACTTACATGCTGAAGGCACCCCTACATAATTACTGTCCTTTACTGGTAAGCTTGTGGACTATGCAATAATTGTGATTCATTAGACATCATTCATATCTTTTGTAGTCCAAATCTCTGGTCACCATCAAAGAGCTGTTATTTGGCTGTTCTTTTATCTGTTTTTTAAGTCGTATTTCACTGGAAAGTAAGTGAGAGGTCTTCTCCTGTGAACAGTCTGTGTGAGATATGGCCAAAACTCAGCTGAAATTCATGGCCATTTATTAAAATCTCTTGTAACTTCTATTTTTTGCACTAGGTGTTCTCAGTTCATTCCCCTCCCCAAAGGGTAGTCACATGCCACTGTAATATGACATGTTTGGCTGAGTTGAAAGGAGGGTGTGCGTATTTGGATGTGAAATTGTGTGTTAGTCTTTTGCGTGAAAGCATTATCTACAGTCTCTTTGCAAGAGAGTTTCAACACTACATGCACGTCCATGCCACTGACTGACCAGCTGCAGTAGTCCCAACACTAGTGACAGAACTAGCTGACTGCTAGCAGCAGTAGTCCCAACACTACAGGTAGGACAGCAGCAGGAGCTGCCCCATTAACAAGCCTTGTGTTGGGGTAGAGGTCCTGCGTAACACATTTGTGACTCCCTGCGTGTGACTAATGCAGCCATTACTTTGACACCACATTGCATACTACTGAACTTCTAACACATAAACCTGGACACCTCTAGCTGGCATATGGATATATTTAGAAGCTTACTTACACAGACTGCACAGAGAGGGGGAGGGTAGAGCTGTTGAAGGTGTCTGCTCCATTTTGGTAAACCAGGACACAGTGTAGATTTTAGGAACATGTTGAGGTGGGTAGAAAACCTGCTCAGCTTGCAGGCTTACCACTGCTTTCATTGACTACGTGCTTGGGCTAAAAGAGTTGGAACTGATAAGCTGTAGACAACTCCTTGGAGCTGGCTGTTCCTGCTAGAGCTTGTGTATAAAAGGGATTTGGGACCAGAATGTTTAGTAAATATTTAATAAACTGAAATGTTATTAGAATGCAATGAATAACTGCAACTTAACTTTTAGCTTCCACTCCTGTCAGTCCCTCTGCAGTGTGGGAGATGCAAATTGGGATAAGAAGCCATGTGAATTTTGTCAGCAAGACTAGCTGTGACTCTCAAATATATTGTCTAACACCCTAGGGGGAGCCTATAAAAACTTGAACGTGAAATCATTACACTGTTTTGTCATGCCCAAATGGCAGTAACAACCATGAAACCTTTTCTGTAAAATGCCTTTACATAGGGTAACTCGATTTGCAATGATTTAAATACTGAAACAAATTCCCCCTGTTTCTATCTTGCATTTAAACAAAATGACAGCATATAGTCACCATCACAGCCTCATCTTACTATAAATCAGCAGAAATCAACAACCTGGGGAGGTAAAGCAGTAATGGTAATCCTCATCTGAAAGTACTGGTAATGAATAAGCATCATGTATTTGACTGGAGATACTTCCTAGAAATAATGGTGCTATAAAACTCGTCTTACACCAGTACAAGACACAAAACAGTTTTGTGTGGTGACCACTGGCCAGCCTTGCAAATAAACAGTAAGACATTTCTCTCTGAATATTCCTGTTTTCAACAGAGAATTTGCAGGAAAAAATGAGCTAATTCACTGTGCCAAGAATCTGGTCAAGTAGGAGTATATGATTCAGTCAAAAATTTCACTTATAAATTGAATTTGCATTTAGATTTACCTAGCTTGTTTAGATTTACTAAATTACTTAGGCTGATTTAGATACAGATGAGTCAAAGACAACTTGCACTGCATTCAGTAGCATATAAATCATATGTATTGATGGATTGCTTCTACTAATAAATAGATGCAGGTTTTTGTTTTCCATGATAATATTTGCATATGATCCAGTGCTTTAAATAGAAAAGTGTAGTACCAAATTATGCATATGATCTCTAGGCAAAATTAAGAAATCTTGTATGAAGTAGTCCGGCACACCTACAGCAACAATATCTTCTATTGCCTTTGCTGATATGTTCACAAGGTTACTTTAAGGTGGCTGTTCCAATAATCATGAGGACAAAGCCTCAAGCTCTCCAAGTAGTAAGAAGTACACTCTGTCGTCTTATTTTTTTTAAGTTCAGTGGAGATGAGCAATAACATGCATAAAGTAATCAAGGTGGTTATTACTCCTGAATTCAAGTGGGAGGTATAAAACAGATCCAGACTGTGTCTGTACCAGTGTGAAAGTGTCAGAATAGAGGTAAGCATGTTACAAGAAGATAAAGAGAGCAAAGGAGAAAATGGGACAGATTTTGTAATTTATTTTAGTATTTCTTCCTAATAAGTTACTCTTCTAAAATATTTTCTCCTTATTAATTCTCGATAATTGGAAAGTATGTTTCTTAACATGCTACTTTTATCTGTCTTATATGCGAAACACTTCCCACTGTCCCCGTTTGCTGCATGCAAAGCCTACAAAATAGCGCAGTTAAAACAATTGTTCTGTGTGAAGTTATGCTATTGTAGAGGACTACTCTGTTGGAGAGAAATGGGAGAAGAGAGTCTATAGTTCCAGGCACTGTAGGAAGAGGGGCTGCAGTAAGTTAATTGTATAGACCTGCTGATAAAAAACATGGTGTTTGCTAGTCATGGCAAGAAGGAATATAGAATCATAGAATCATAGAATGGTTTGGGTTGGAAAGGACCCAAGGATCATCAAGTTCCAACCCCCTGCCATGGGCAGGGACACCCTCCACTAGACCAGGTTGCTCAAAGCCTCATCCAGCCTGGCCTTGACCACATCCAGGGATGGGACACCCACAACTTCCCTGGGCAACTTGTTCCAGTGTCTCAGGACCCCCACAGTGAAAAACTTCTTCCTAATGTCTAGTCTAAATCTAACCTCTTTTGGCTTATACCCGTTGCTCCTTGTCCTATCACCCCACTCCCTGATAAAGAGTGCCTCCCCATCTCTCCTGTAGCCCCCTTCAGGTACTGGAAGGTTAAGTCTCCTCAGAGCCTTCTCTTCTCCAGGCTGAACAACCCCAACTTTTTCAGCCTGTCCTCATAGGGGAGGTGCTCTAGCCCTTTGATTAATTTTGTGGCTCTCCTCTGGACTCTCTCCAACAGGTCCAGGTCTTTTTTATGTTGGGCAAAATATAGCAAATTTGTCTGTTCCAGGGTCACATGAGTGCACAGAAAGACACTGAAGATTCAGACTAACATCTGAAAATATCAGATCAGTTTGGACACTGGACAGCAAAGACAATTTCTTCTCTAATGTAAAAAAACAAAACACTGAAGTTGTGAATTTCTGCTTAGGAATGTAAGTAGCAGTCTGGCACGTATGCATCTAGAATGAGCAAAGAAATGGTGGAAGAACTGGCAATTGCAGTAATAACCACACTGACAGATAAGGAAGAAATATCTTACAGGAAATGATCAACCTGGTGAAATGGTGCAGGAGCTCACCTTCATGATTATTTATGGAAGGAAAGTGGCATCTAAGGTTCTCACTAAGAATCAAGACTTCATTCAACTACACACTGCACTAATATGCAATGGTTATTGCTGCAAAGGGCTTAAGACCTGCCTAAAAGCACGATCTTTTGGAGGGAAGATAAAAACCACATGACAATACATAGCCTGTAAAAAAGAACATTTACAGAAAGAACATACAGAAAGTAGCACTATATGATACACTGTGTTCTAACATTTCTCACCAAGTTGTTACCTGTTGTTAAACTTTATCCTTTTTCCCCTTACTCTCCCTCTCCTTTCCTCTTCCCCTACTCCTTCTACCTTCCCTTTTCCTCTTAGTCATTCCCTTTCTCTTTCCACTTCTCCATTCTATGTTTTTTAACATACTTAAAAGATGGGAAGATCTGTTGACTCCATTTTTCTTTGGAATACATATGTTGGTTTTTTCCTTTACATCAAAATACTTTCTTTTCTTCCCTCGTGTGTGGAAGTGACTTCACCTTACATCAAACCCTCACTACCGTTGCGGGTTCTAACAATCCTTGACAGTAACATACTGGAAATAATTTGCACATAAGCTGGTGACCGGTAGCAGTCCCATGTCTTACCAAATGGCTCCACTACTCATGCCTTATACATCTTATAGTGGAAAGACTACAAGGATACTTATTGTAGTGTCAAGTATAATATGCAATGTACAATAGTTGGAAGAAGAAAAAACAATGCAGAAAACTGTGAAGTGACAAAGCCTTAAACTAATCCTACAAAGACTTTGACTGTCATGCAGTGCACTTTCCAAATATTTGGGAGGCACAGAGAAAGGTTTATTAATGGTTCATCATCCTGTCAACATTGCCTACCTTTCTCATATGCAAACATTACTGTTGTGGGAGGGAATGGGTGGGATTTTCCATGCATCAGATTGTAGCCATGAAAATGACAGTATTTTTACAGAGTAATTGAAGCACTACCAAGCAAGATAATGAATGGTGGCATCTTTAACAATCTAAGAACACTGCCTGCTTTCCTTACCAATATGTTGCATGTATATGAAGAAAGTGGGAAAAGGCTTATAGCACTCAAAAAATGCTGCTCATAGTATTCAGTTGACTTTATTCATTATAATTTTCAAAAAACACTTGTTTGATTTCCCTTTTTTATTTTCAAATCATTGTATCATTGCAGAAAGCAATATTACTGCTTTGTAATATATGTGACATAATTGGTACATTAATAATAGGTACATTCATGTTTGTGACAGAGAAGAAGAGACACTTCTTCAGTGTTTAAGCATTCTGAGAGTTCCAAAGATGTTGCTGAAGTTGTCAATAACAAGCTGATTTTCTGTCAATACCATAAAAAGGACATTGCCTATGCTTCTTGTGTCTGATCAGCTCCAGACAGCAGAGACATGCATATAGGCTGATGAATAGCAAAGGATTATACAAAGACAGACACACCATTATAACTAATTTACAATCTCAAAACTAGAAGTGAGTAGAACCAAATGGTACATGACTTCTGTGCTTTTTTTTCAGCACAAGGTTAAATTTCCTTGGCAGAAAGGAGAAATTGAGAGAGGAGAGAGTGTGGGATAGATTAATTTATTTTCTCAGAACCAGTAATGCCATATTACTTGGCAAATTAATATTTTTAAAGATAAAATGTATATGCTTAATAACAAATGTTACAGTAATTCTTTCTAAGATGTGTGACTAGGAAATCAAGGCCAAAATATAAAGTCTTTCAAGGAATATTTTTTTAATGTGTGAATTTAGTGCATATGTTTCTCTTCCAAGTTGCAAAAACATTTCAGTGAGAAACTACTGAGATTGTCTCTGGGATCACAGAATCACAGAATCACAGAATGGTTGAGGCTGGAATGCTTGGGGTTGCTATTCCCCAGGTGTAGATTTTGCACTTCCCCTTGTTGAACTTCATGAGGCTCCTTTCAGCCTATTTCTCCAGCCTGTTGAGGTCCCTCTGGATGGCAGCACAACCTTCTGGTATGTCAGCCGCTACTCACAGTTTCGTGCAATCAGCTAACCTGGTGAAGATACTCTCTGCCCCATCATCCAGATCATCAACGAAGTTGTAAGACAAGACTGAACTCAGTATTGACCCCTGAGGTACACCACTAGTCACTGGTCTCCCACTAGACTTCACCAATCACCACCCTCTGGGCTCAGCCATTCAACCAGTTTTCAATACACTTCACTGTCTCCTCCAGCCCATACAGCTTCTTTGTGAAAATCTTACAGGAGACAGTGTCAAAAGCCCTTCTGAAGTACAAGGAAGATGATTCAGCTGCATCCTGGGACGAATGAGCTTGATTAGTGTCAGCATAAGAGGTGATGATTCAGCTGTGCCATTGATGGGGAGGAGCAGTGCAGCAACGTGCTCCTTTTCACCACAGTGGAGAGTGGCCAGTCACCTGGGTAGTGCCAGCCAAGGGCAATTTTGGGGTGGCAGGGAGTTCTTGGATAATCCACCCCAGAAAAACACCTCTGTCTGCTGCTCAGGACTTTAACTTGGGAGCTGCTGATTGTATGTCTTAGAATCATAGAATCATAGAATGGTTTGGGTTGGAAAGGACATTAAAGACCATCAAGTTCCAACCCCCCTGCCATGGGCAGGGACACCCTCCACTAGACCAGGTTGCTCAAAGCCTCATCCAGCCTGGCCTTGAACACCTCCAGGGATGGGGCATCCACAGCTTCCCTGGGCAACCTGTTCCAGTGTCTCACCACCCTCATAGTGAAAAATTTCTTCCTAATGTCTAGCCTAAATTTACCCTCTTTTAGATTATACCCATTACTCCTTGCCCTATCTCTACACTCCCTGATAAAGAGTGCCTCCCCATCTCTCCTGTAGGCCCCCTTCAGGTAGTGGTAGGCTGCTATTAAGTCTCCTCGGAGCCTTCTTCTCTGGCAGCCAGCATAGTAGTGCCTGAACAATGTTAGTGCTGATTTACAAGGACCATAAAAGCAGAATAAAAGCGATCCCCAAGATGGCGGTAATGAAGAGACAGACAGCTCCCAAAACCAAATCCTTCTTCTCACCTCCTTCACTTTATCATCCTTTTAAAAGAATTGCAAATCAACAACATTTTTGTTTCCTTTCCTCCTCTCTTCTTCATGCTGTCCTTCTTACTATTATGTATTTATCAACTTTTTCTCTTCTTGGTTCTCCATCAGTCAGTTGTTTTAATGGTCCTGTAGACTATAAATTTCCCCATATTCCATTTAACCTTTATGTAGACATCACCACTTTATTAAGGAATGATTTTTTTTTTCAGCACCTGCACCACTGTAAATCATAAGTCATTCCTCTGGAGTCAGTGGAGTGACACTACTGTAATCAGAGATCCTAACATTTACAATGGATCTATGACAAATATTTAGCCTTTGAGTATTGATTCAGAGAGCTTAATAAGATTTACAAGATTAAGACAATAGGGCTATCAGAGTGATATTAGGATAATTCATTTAAAAAGAAAAGAGTTGAGCAGACAGTTAAAAACCACCAAAAACCAAACAGAATTTTTTAATAAATTCCAGATATGCTAAAAATCCTCATTTTTTTCTGCTCTTAGTGTGTGTTCCCTGTATTTCATTTGCCAAGGGAAGGGTGAATAGCTTCAGATATAAGCTATCACTGCTCCAAGGTTGCCAGGATAACTCTACCTCTGTGCCTTTTCCAACTTCCCTTTGTAGCTTGCTGCTGCAACAATATAGTTTAGCGTGTACAGGAAGTGTGGTTTTATTATTTTGAGCCTTTCTACATTGTTTTAATACCACAAATAAGCCCCCATCTTGATTGCAATTAGAACTGCATGAAGAACAGTGTGTTTCCGGTTGATCAAAGAGAGGTGGAAAATCCTGGCTCTCCCATATTATTTTCTTCAGCCCACTAAACAATATCTCTTGTTTAGTGCTGTGGTTGCTGAACTCTCCTTGTTCAAAGGTGCACGTATTTTGAATTGGAAAAAATGTTTTGAAGTAAAAAATCTGACGAGATTTTTGTCATGACTGAGACAAGTTCTGGAAGATGATTATTCTGCTGGGAAACATTGACTTGGAGTTAATGAAGTCAAACAGGACTATAAGCACTCTCCTCACAGAAGTATTTCAGGTGCCTTTTAGAAAGGCACCTCATCTAACTTGTGCAGAGACTCTTCATGCCACACACATATTTGACCTAAGACTTTTTGACAATCTTAGGACATGTGCATCAGGAAGAGGGTGTTGTCCATACAGAGGCTGATGCTGACTTACTATCCCCAAGATAAAATAAACAATAAATAAACAAACAACCCCACAAAATACTGGGTTAAAATGCACATTTCCCCCCCTTTCTATTACATAACTAGATTAAAACTTTCCATTAACCTGCCAATTATTTTTCTTCCTCCCTGGAAGAAAAGCTGGAAATCTAATTGCAGGAACAAAGGAATATGGTTACAGAAATATATACACAGAGAATTCTAAGAAATTATCTTTAGTTGGTTTTGTGCCAGCCATCTTGACCACATGTTTTATGCTATGGCCCAACTTCCTTACTAGAACACTGCACAGGTGGAAATATATATTTGTGGGACACTGAAGAGTGAATTTCCTCAATGCATCACAATTGCAGAAACATCTGTGCAAAACAGCTTTCATCCAGTTCACTGTGAAAATATGCATCGTTCATGATGGTCTAGTGACTACAGATTTCTCTGCAATGTAAAGCCAGAAACAATGGGAAATTGGTTCAAGACACACCAAGTTTTCCTTCTGGTACCTGTACACCTCAGCTGTTGTTCGTTGCCTATGGGTGTAATTCCATTTAACATTAGAAGGGAGATGAATACATTTTACACGCATTAGTGAAATCACACAAACAGCATGTAAACACAGGCAGGAAAAGCATATGAAAAGGTCACTTGAGTGACCATAGATTGGACACGAGTCAGTTTTAGTAAAATTACGATCATTTTATGCTTCCACTTCGCTCTTGAGCCAAACCTCAATTGGATCTTGAAAAGTTTCTGATAATTTACTATTCCTCCCCTGCTTTGTACAAACTGACTCAGGCTGGGTAGGGAAACACAATGCCAACATTTAATGAAAAAACTTGTTTTAGCTGAAGAAAATAAGGGGCTTTTTTTTTTTTTTGATGACTCCTCTCTGTCTCCTTCTGCACCTAGAAACTTTTGTATCTGCAGTTCAGCTAAATCTGCCAGTTTCAATCAAATTTGACAGATGGGCTGTAGGATCTTACTGTCAGTGATACCTCTCACTTTAATTGAGATATGTGACTTAGTAGACATGAGAGGCCCTACTGATGTCCCTTCTAAGGAAAATGCTGCCACATGAACTAATCCCTATTTAGGTACCAGAAAATCCACAGCTGCAAGAAACTCAATAAATACCCCATCTGTGGAAAATCTTGTTGGAGCATCAATTAGCTACTAGAAGATAAAGCCATGAAAGTAAAAAGAAATAAGGTTTCATTAGTTTTCCAAACTTGGAATTCTTTATTATAAAATATCAATGCTACTTTCACAAATATAAATTTTTATATTACACAAAGATCCAGCTGAAGAAGTGTTAACTGAACACATAATCAGTTTAATTTTCTATTGCAGGTAAAGAAAGCACAGCAGTTGTAGGCTCTGGACATTTCTTTCCTTCAAGCTTTATTTGTAAATCACATAAACACAGGGGCAGGTACAAACAAAATTGTGGTCCTGAAGGGTGATTTTGATATATTGTTTCATGGATCAACTTGTTTATTAATAGCACCATTCTGGATGATATGCAATATGTGTTGACAGTCACTAAAAGTATGAAATTGCCTTTCCATCTATCTGTTAGTCTCTCAGTCTGTCAAAGTGAATAGAAACCTAACTGGTTTTCACATCCATAAGGGTTTTGCAAGTTTTAGATTTCTCTGCATTCCCCTTTCATCCCTTCCTCTTCCAAGACTGGCATTGCTGCCTACAGGACAAAACTTGGTTATCTTTGTGTGGATGTGCTGCAGGCTGGTGATATATGCAAGAAGGTAGGCAAAGCTAACACTTTCAGTTGTCATCAGACGTTATTTACAGAAAAGGGTGTAGACCAACCACTATGTCTCAAAATGCAATAGGCAAGATGACCCTGCAGATTTTCTCTCTTTAGAAGTGAGCTGCAAATATGTATCTTAGTGCTTAATTCATTCACTTTCTTATAACTATCCTATGAGCTAACAGACCATTTTAAATTGTCCCCCCCAATATTAATTTCAGGAAACTGCAGCATGAGAGAGGTGGATAATTATATTCCTAATTAAAACACAAATACAGTAATTACAGTTTATATGCCATTATCCTGAATCTACACAGGGTGACTTTAAACAGCAAAACAGGCATCAATTTTACTGTTCAAAGAAATGCTCGTGATCTTTTAGAAATGTTATATAAAATATTAATTTTGAAATGCCCTACGGTGATTTCTGAATTTATTTAAAGTGGGCTGTTGATAGCTCTTTTATAAATAAGCAATTACAGTACACTAAATATATCATGGCCCATCACATTATACATTCTATAATTTCATGGATGAAAAGCCTACAGCTGATCTGCATAAATGCGGTGCATCTCACAGCAGGTGAAGAGTTTGATTATGCAGGATAATCAGTGTTATTATTTATAGTAACCATTTATACTTGTCATTTATTAAAACCCAGCAAATCAGATATTGGCTTATTTAAGGTAGTTGCTGTACTGTAGGTCTAACTAGGCATAAGACTATTAAACGCGTGTAAAATGCACCGTTATATTAGTAGTTTGGAAGCAGACAAGGTCAGCAGGGAACAAGAGCTGTTAGTACAACTAGCAGAGAAAGCTATACTGAGCAAGCAGCTGGGGTCTGTCCAGACCCCCCTGGACAAATATCATCACTACAAACACCATTGCCCTACTGGCAATATCAGATATCCTTACTAGAACATTAGATGAAGAAACCAAGGGCTGATCAACTGCAGAAAGGTTGAAATAACCTCTTCTACCTTTAGGTGAGTTTTCTAGACCTGAGCGAAGGATTTTTGTTTGGCTTGCTCTTTTGGTGTTCATAAAGTTTAAGAAAACTGAACAATTTGTACAAAACAAAGTAAATCAAAGGGTAGTCTTGTTGATTGAGTGTAGTCATAGGACATGCAAGATTACATGCACAGAGCTTTTCTGCTGGCAACATGCATATGTTTGTTGCCTTATCCAAGTAGTGTTATGTTTTCCTCGTCTTGCTCAGCTCCTCGTACAAGTGACTGCACGCAGGAGACAGAAAGGGTCGTCAGCGTGGGCACAGCAGAAGAGGTGAGGTACCTGTGGTGGATCTTTTTGGCCTCTCCCTTCTGGCTCTGCGCAGGTGATGTCAACCTCTGATGGAGGGAGGAGAGCAAAGGGGAGACTGGCCCAGCCAAAGGAAATAGCAGTGCTGTAGATGCTGTTCAGCAAGCTAGTTAGATTTTAGCTTTTGTTCCTCGAGGATAGTCCCTGGCACTTCTTTGGGACTACTTAGACTGACCGACACAGATCGGGGAACTCCTTGTTCTTCGAAGAAGGGAACAATATCTCCAGAGAAAATTCACACACTTAACTGAAAACTGGTGAGATGACTTAGTTGAATTAGTTTAGAAAAACAGAAGAAACATTGAAAGGACAGCCCATCTGGAAAATCACTTACCCTGACAGTGCTGGCATTTTGGTGACAGAAGTATGGCAGATCACCTTGTGCTCCTTAACTGAGGATTTGCGTTTATAGCAGTGAAAATTATCTCAACATACAAATTCTGTTCCATTTCTGTGGATATAAATTTCATTTTTAAAAGAATGCCAAATCTGTGCTGAAATTACTGAGCATATATGTCTAACATTTTAGAGGTCTAATTTGAACAAGTACACCAAAACACTTGTATGTTTCTACAATTTCATTGTAGCCTAGTTATTAAATTGTTCTTATATCAACCTATCAGTCTCTTTTCCCTTTAGCCTTTTAATTCTCTCCCTCATCCCCAGGATGGGGGAGGATGAGCAAGTAGCTGTGTGGTGTATACCACTAGCTGGGTTCGACACCACAACAAACCTGTGTATTTATAAAATAAGACAAAATATTCAGGACTTTGAAAGGAAACAAGAACACTGAAATTATTGAGCACCTAAAAATTCTCATTTCTATTAATGAAGTAAATTAAAAAAGTCTTGTCATTTTGTATGCATGTGTCTCCCAACAACGTAAATGTAAAGACAGAGTTAATTCTTCACACATTTAATTTATATTTTTCTTGTCCTTCTTGTAACATATAATTTAATAATATTAATATTTTGTGCCAAAACTCTAATAATTATAAATTTGCAAATTGAAAATAATAAAAATTGAACAATCAAAACAGTGAACAAAGATACTTCTCTTTTCTATAAAAGAGCATTCCTACTTTAGACTTGCTGCATTTGTGGATTACCCTGTATTGTATAGGAAATACTACGTCATAGTACTACAAATGGAAATACCTAACAGCTTCTATTCTATATCCTATTCAAATTTTAAAATAATTAGTTTCTGACATTTTTTCCAAGAGATAACATCCCTCAGATTATCAAGCTCTGTTTGCAGGAAATAAATGCATAAATATCTTTATAAATGGATTAATATGAAAAGACAAGTTATTATAAAAACCACATCATACATTGTTCTTTTGTGTCACTTAATTATCAGTTACTTATATGTTACAAACTAGCAAAATATAAATTGTTTGACACTGAGATGATGTGAACAAGAATTCTGGATGTTTTGAGACTGGTATACTGAATCTGAGACTGCTTAGAAGTAAACTTTGGCACAGAGACACTTTGAACTGGAACGAGTTCCATCCTATAACCTGGTTTGAAAACATGATAAGAGTCTTAAGATTCCAAAACAAAAAAGGGTTTTCAGTCGAGCTCTTTGGTTTCAATGGATAGGAGTCTCAGTGGGAGCAATCTGAATTTCAGTGACAATGTTCCTGTCTGAAGACAATTCAGGTACACTCACTATTCTAGTCTATGGAAACATTTTAGATGTCTGTCTTCGAAACAAAGGTCTCAATTCTGACTAATAAATCTTCTCAATTACATATAATAAGCCCAAAAAGACCATCAGATGGTGCACTCTCTTCTCCTTTATTATCTAGACCAAATGATGTTACATTTAACTGATGTGTCTTGCTGAGTGGCATCCAATCTTAATCGATAGGTATCAACAGATAAACAGCCCTTTGGCAGTTCGTGTTCATAGATAATCATGTTCACTGGTAACAGCTTGTGACACATTTAGATTTTGATCTGTCAAGCCTTAGCTTCCAGCTGTTAGAATTATTATTATTTTTTTTTAAATCTTCCTCTGATATATTTAGGGGCAGAGCAGTAGAAATAGTCATTTTTTCAGTAAGTGATAGCTGACACTGAAGACGAAAATATAAAAATAAAGATTGGAAATGGTGTCCTGCAAGGATTTATTTCCTGTGTAGAGAAGCATTTAACTTAAAAACAAAGTAGTTCCTTTCTGGTAAGTTGTAAGAAAGGCAATGAAAATGGTGGGCTTTGTTCATAAATAAGTCATGGTATTTCACCACAGTCCAGTAAGTGAGTCATTCACTAAGTTTACAGGGGATTTGGTTCAATTCGTACCTTTGCCTGGAGGGGAAATGAACACTCATCAAAAAAGAGTGGAAAGATGAGAGATCTTTGCCATGTTCTCAACTCAAGACAAGAAAAAAAATTAAAATATCCAGGGTTTGTTGAATGAAACCAGAACATCTGCCTTGGCTGATATGCAACTGGGCAAGGGCAAGAACATGCAAAGAGGGCCAAAAAGAAGAATCCTTCCATAAAACAGGAATGAGGGAGAGGGGTACTTAGCATTGGGAAAATAGAAAAAGATTGTTGGGGTAAACAGGGATGAGAAAAATCTGTGTCAATATCTGTGGTGAAAAATAACTCAGATTCAGGTGAAAACACTGCCTTTGACTGAAAATCAAATTAAAAACTAAATTCCTGGATCTTTAGCCTTTTTGCTATGATATTTTCCCCCCGTAGAAATCAGGTCCTGTTAAGAGTCTGCACACAGATAATAAAAAAGACAGTGTTGGTTCAAGATAAAAGATTAACAAGGAAGATGTCTAGGCATATGAGATTAAATGATCACATTTAAAATAATGGCTATTGCTCATTGGGCCAACTTTGCAGTTTGCTAGTTGGAAGATTTAGAGGTACCAAGAGAGAAATGTAGAGCAGGAGACAAAACTGTTAAGTGGAAAGACATTGAGAGGGATGTACAGTGAAGAAGTCATAGTAACAGTAAGAGTAACAGCTGGAGTGAGATGGGAAACTCAGATGCAGAGAGTAAAAGAGATACCTGGTATGACTTGGTACTGAAAGCTAAATCACAAAGAGAATGTGAGGAGGCAGGAAATGTGATGCAGACAATGTTAATGTACTGAGTGTTTCAGCTAAAATATTTTTCTCCTGTAGATTACTCATAAAGATGCTTTAATTCTTTGTCTTTATTTTTTTTCTTAGCAGGAGCCTTGTGTGTCAGAGTAAGTAAACATTACAAGGAGTGGATCAGAAAGCAAATTAGGAAAAGATGCCTACTGTTGCTTACAAGGCAGCAATTCTACAAAGTGTAACAAATGATAGGGTATAGAAAGCCCCTTGGTGTAGGAATTTTCTGAAAAATTCCAGAATTAAACTGCTAAAGATGGTTGAATAAAAAATCAACCTTACCTCAGTAAGTTGAAAAAAAGAGCCATAAACAAGTGAAGCATTTTCATGTAGAGGCACAAAAAGAGAAAAAAAAATCACTGATATATCAAGATTATTATTCCAGAGAAGTGTTTAGAAAAATAAATTAGGTATTTTCCTGGGAATTTTCTGAGCATTCATTATCACAAAGATGATGTGAGTGATTTTCCCAGGGGTAAAAGAAGTGTTCCAGCACAAAATATTTTGTTTTTCTTCAGTGTTACCTAGTACTTTATGGACAGCAAAGAGAAAAGATCAGAGTACAGGTGGGAGATTATTTATCAAGATGGTTTTTGTAATAAACAAAAGGTAAGAGGCACGTGAAAGGGGAATAATAACCAAATTGAGTGCTCTCTACTGAAAATAGTGATAAGTGGAAGCTGAAGGCATAGAAAATGGAAAGTAAAGACTAATGATAACAATAAAAATGAGATTTAAATTTTGATTCCAGAATTTTCCATGGAATTAATCTGTAAGGAAAAGGCAGATTCTAAAAATTTGACAGTTTTCATAGAAAAAGTTTCTAGTTAATTATATGCATAATCTCCATGGAAAAAGTTTGATTTTTTTTTTTTCCCTGTGAAAATACTGGGTTTTTTTTGGTTTTGCAAGCAGCAGAAAAAGGTTAGTGTATGAATTCCACATGAATTGCAACAATCCTTTTTTGTTGTTGTTGTTGGATAGTCACAATACATTTAGTAATTATAAAAGGAAAAAAAGCCACCAAAACCAACAGTAATCGCTACAACCTTTTTAGCACATTGCCTTATGGGTGTAAACCAGGAAACTCTTATCACCACACATACTGCTGAATGAGCTCTGTGGATTTTCATGATGTGGAGAGCACTGTGGGAAATGTGGTATAGCTGGGAATTCTCATATTGCCATTCATGCTGAGAGAACAGGAATGTTCCTGAATAAAACAACACAAAACAGTAAAACAATATTAAAAAAGCTAGTCTTCTACAAGACAAAATCATAGAAGAATTGAAATAGTGATTTTTATGGATTGCAGTTCTTCTCAAAGTTACCCTGGGACTAACATGACATAGAAAGAAAGCATTTTATGGTCGGCAGAACATTTGAATAGTGTTAAGCGGATACTTATAGCTGTTGGTCACAGATAGGATTAATGTAAAGTAAATAAGAACCATTCAGTCTAACCTCAGCATCACAGAGATCGCCTTTGATAATGATTCCCTGGAAGACAGAAACATACATACTGTATTTTTCAAAACAGCAATTTTATTATTTTTATAGGAGTTTCCCAAGTTATGTGATATTGTGTAATACTGCACAAATGTAGCCACTTGTATTTTGCCTTCTTTATTTTCTAGAAGATCTCAAATCCTCCAAAACTTTGTGTTGCAAAAGGAAAATGTTCTAGTCACTGTTTTGGGTTTTTTTTCCCCTACTAGTTATAATAATCAGAAATGTTATATAGTGTATTAATTTCTGTGTCCTGTTGGATAGTCAGTCAGGTCTTAACTGTTTATGTCTCTTGGTTGTTAGCTCTACATCTGCAGCCATTAGACTGCACCTTGTCAGAACTGAAGACAAAATATACATCAAAAGCAGCAAGATGACAAATTTTATCTACATCATGGTTGAGACTTTTTCAGGTTCCTCTTTGGGTATGCAAATCAGTCAACAGATAAAGACTTAACTTGCTCAGATGGTCTTGAGATCTATAGTGAGAGAAAGGTAGGTTTCAGCCGTGAACAGATTCAGACAAATAAGACTAAGGTTCCTAGGAATATCATAATTGAGGCACTGTGTGTCTCTACATCTGAATTTATCATTATTTAAAATTTTTCAAATCTGTGTTTTTTTAATAAAATAATTTCAATTGGAGTTTTTTGCAGTAAAGCAAAGAAGATAGGTTAGATCATTTGAAGTTAAGACAAGAGCAAAGCAGATTAGAATTATTTTAACATCATGAGGAAAATAATTCTCCCCTTGTCAAATAAGTAAATTTTTTGAAGAGTGGATGTTGGAGATATTGAACAGTAAGAATTCATCAAATTTCCACAGTAGACATATACAATAACACTAACTTTCTGTTTGTCACTTTTAACTCAATAGTCAGAGACTGATGGTGCAAACTATGCAGTGGTGGATGTAGAAATGTGAGATAAAAAGACAGCACTGACAGGCAGAAGTCACTAAACTAGTCTGGCAAGGTTATCTTATGATTCTGTCTTCATTATCCATCTATGAACGACCAAGAATTAACATATATTAACTATGTGCAGAGTTTTTTTGGTATTTCTTTAACTTTTGAACTAGACAAGGTCAGACAAATATTTGAACAGGCTTTTCAAGATCTTTACTCTAAAAAGAACAGATTACATAAGTTATGGGCTATTTTCATAGTTTCAAGATCCACTCTAGTATGTGGCTGTATTTTTCAGGTCATGACTTATATGGTTATATGTATCCATGTGTGAGAAACCATGGGAGTAGAAAGAGGAAAATGTTATTGGATCTGCCATAACAGAAGTAACAGTGATGATGGGTTTGAAAGACTGTAGTTTTCTTTTCAGTATCTATCTGGGACTGTTCTAGACAAAGAAGAAGGACATTTCACTTAACCTAAATAATGGCATTGAAGTTCTTTCTAAGAAGGCAGGCTTAGCTAGCTGAGATAGGTAAATATTTCCTTTTCTTCTCTCTCCCCGTCGCTTACTTTACCATAGCTACACATTGCACTGATGGAAATAAGATGGTACTATAACCAGAAAAATTAGTTATGCTATCATGCTGGTCAGAAATGATGAGCTGGTGGCTGAAAGACTTTGTAAAGACAGGACATACCTTCATAGAGAAAGATATTTCTCCAGCTGGTCTTACAGGAAAAAAAAAACAGTGCAGAAAATACTCTTAGCAGCATTGTATAATCTTGCAAAATTGGTAGTGGGCAGAGTCTGGGTGTGGTGCAACACAAACTAGCTAGCAGTTCCTCGGTGGGGAGCAAAGTGGCAGACATTGGAGTAGCTTCAGGAAAATAACATTCTTAGAACTAATATTATTAATCTAAGCACATGATGGAATTTGCTTAGGAATGAAAACTGAAATATGAGAACTTGTGAAAAGACTTGCCACTTTTAGCTTGGATGGTGGCAAATGACCAAGTAAGAGAAGGAACAAAACCGGTTACAGTAGCTGCGTAGGTTGGTCAATTGCTCTTCAGACGGAGAAGAAGTACAGACTGAAGATTCTTGCTAGATGTGGCTCTACCACTGACTGGGAATTTGTCACTTGATGAATTTCTTCCTCAGCTGGTCTGAATGAGAAAACCTTCATGTGACGCATGCAGAATTAGCTATTTACATCACAGTGTATGGACTTTAAAGTCTCGCTTCCCATTTCTAAATTTTATTGAGTGTGCTTAGATATTCACTCGATTCTTGCTGTTAAAGCAATTAAATAAATAGCTTCTTATTTCAAAAAATAGATTACTGTGAACTCTTCAGAATTTTGTGTATTCACATCTTTAGTCACTGTTTTTGTCACATTTGCATATTTCTTATTTTCATACCTGACAGTAGAGACTGCAAATACACTTCGCTCTACCAAGATTGTTATGCAGATATTTTCTGGATAATACTTTCTGTGTTGCTCCCAATTATTTGTAAACTACCTTTTCTGCAACCTTTTGAAAACAAGATATCAGCTTCTTGAACATGTCTGAAGCATTCCAGTGGTGACCACAAGTACTACTATTTTTTTAACTTGGTGATACTGCAAAGATAGTTTTGCAGCATTTGACCTGTGACACAAGATGGAATGCAAGTTGCAATGGTGATGTAAGGATGAAATTAAGATTTGTCTTTTTACAGCTGTAATGTAGATGAGCATCCGGGTCATGTGTGAGTGCACATGCATAAACAGGACACTTAGCAATTCCCTCAGTCCAGGAACTCCCCAGTTACTGCTTTGTAGGCTGAGAAATGAACTGACTTGAAACAAGGTGATGGACTGCACTAGTAGCCAGCTTCCCAGTAAAGCACTTGACTCACTGTTACAGGACCTCAGATAGTCCTGGAGATTCCCACAAGCAGATCCTGTAGCCCTGAAACCAACTGATAGGCACAACCTTTAGGCTTAAAATGTGTTGATTATCTCCCTGGGTGAATAAGCTGGCTATGGCAGGTACTACTTTGTCCATCCCTGCTACAGAACTGACTGAACTGCACATAGGTAATATGAAATAGTAAAATTGTTCCTACAGATGCAGTAATGGTCACATAGGACAGTCTTTTCTATGTAGTTAAGACAAGTAGAAGATGTTTCAGAGAGTGTAGGGAAGGCAACTAGGAAAGCTAAGGCCTCCTTAGAATTAAACCTTGCTAGAGGGGTCAAGGATAATAGAAAGGGCTTCTTCAAATACATTGAAGATAAGGCTAACACCAGAGGCAATGTAGGCCCACTGATGAATGTGGTGGGTGCTCTGGTGACAGAAGATACAGAGAAGGCAGAGTTACTGAATGCCTTCTTTGTCTCTGTCTATACTGCCGGAGGCTTTCCTGAAGAGTCCCGTACCCCTGAAGCCCCAGAGGAAGTCAGGACAAAGGAGGAGTTTGCTCTGGTAGATGAAGACTGGGTTAGGGAGCGGTTAAGTAATCTGGACACCCATAAATCCATGGGTCCTGATGGGATGCACCCATGGGTGCTGAGGGAGATGGCGGAAGTCATTGCTAGACCACTCTCCATCATCTTTGGCAAGTTGTGGGAAACAGGGGAGGTGCCTGAGGACTGGAGAAAAGCGAATGTCACACCAGTCTTCAAAAAGGGCAAGAAGGAGGACCTGGGTAACTATAGACCGGTCAGCCTCACCTCCATCTCTGGAAAGGTGATGGAACAACTTATGGCATCCTGGGGTGTATCAGAAGGGGGGTGGTCAGTAGGTCGAGAGAGGTCCTCCTCCCCCTCTACTCTGCCCTGGTGAGACCGCATCTGGAATATTGTGTCCAGTTCTGGGCCCCTCAGTTCAAGAGGGACAGAGAACTGCTGGAAAGAGTCCAGTGCAGAGACACAAAGATGATGAAGGGAATGGAGCATCTCCCTTATGAGGAAAGGCTGAGGGAGCTGGGTCTCTAGCTTGGAAAAGAGGAGACTGAGGGGTGACCTTATCAACATTTATGAATATGTAAAGAGTGAGTGTCACGAGGATGGAGCCAGGCTCTTCTCTGTGACATCCAGTGATAGGACAAGGGGCAATGGGTTCAAGCTGGAACATAGGAGGTTCCACTTGAATATGAGAAAAAACTTCTTTACAGTGAGGGTGACAGAGCACTGGAACAGGCTGCCCAGAGAGGTTGTGGAGTCTCCTTCTCTGGAGACATTCAAAGCCCGCCTGGATGCGTTCCTGTG
>WKFP01014930.1:1187672-1214803 GCA_011057875.1 Pterocles orientalis | reverse complement strand
CCTTAGCATAGATTCTAGGAGGATTTGCTCCACGATCATGCCAGGCACAGAGGTGAGACTGACCTGCCTGTAGTTTCCCGGGTCTTCTTTATTTCCTTTTTAAAAAATGGGGGTTATGTTTCCCCTTTTCCAGTCTGCAGGAACTTCACCAGAGTGCCACGACTTCTTTAATATGATGGATAGTGGTTTGACAACTTCATCTGCCAGTTCCTTCAGGACCCGTGGATGTATCTCATCAGGTCCCATGGACTTGTGCACCTTCAGGTTCTTTAAACGGTCTCGAACCTGATCTTCTCCTACAGCTGGCAGTTCTTCCTTCTCCCAGTCACTGACTTTGCCTTCTGCAACCTGGGCAGTGTGGCTCGAGCTCTTGCCGAAATGTATTGCAGTTACCGTGCTATAAGAATAAACATACAGTCCTGCAGGCATTACATTAATAGATCCCCTATCACTACCTTTTAACACAGGAAGTTCACTGAAGAAAAGTTCACTTATTAAAAAGAATTAATTAAAATTCATCAATAGCTTTTATTTTTCTTGCAGATCAGTACTACCTAATAAGACTACCAATAGCTGGTGAAGTTCTGGACCATATGCTCCAGAAAAAAATTATTTATGCAAAAACATGCAAATTTAATTTCAGATCATTTGTACATGCTCAATTACCATGGTGCCATAGGCAAATAAGTTGCTAAAATGCACAAATCGCTAAAACTCTTGCTGTTCTTTTTGCACTGGCAGTTACCTGATTGTAATGCAGGATTGTTTTTTCTAAGATTGTTGATCTGGTCGTGGAAACAGTAATTGTAATGATTAGACCTCAGGCTTCTTAATTTAAAAGCCGATACCCTCAAACTGTGCACCCCATCCTGTCTGCTCTGCCACTCTCCCCAGGACTGTGAAGGACTTCTCTCACATCCGTCAGACTTCGGATCCGAGCTCCAAGAGACAAACTCTTAGCCACAAAACTTGGTGTAAAGTTGCTGCAACACCATGCAGCTAGGGAAATTAAATGCTTTATTTGCAAAGAAATAGCAACAGCAAAGATGCCTCAAAAGGCTCCACAACATGTTAAGCTGTTGCACGAACTACAGAACAAGCTCAATTCCTCACACAAGTAATTACTTCCCATTAAACAGCATTTTCCTTTTTCAGAGGTCTCAAAGAAAGAATAAAAAAAAATCCCAAAACACCAAAAAAGCCCCAAAACCTCACAACCAGAAGAAAGCCCACGGCTCTGAGAGATAGACATCAGATGGAAAGGGAACTCCACAGCTGCGAGGAGCCTGCACTACCTGAGGAGTTGCTGCCCACAGAAATGATGTTAACACATCATCCTGCCTGTTCTCTGATGGCTGAACATTGCATTTCATGGTGGCTCAACCCCTGCCCCCAGCACCCCATTGCCCCATCACTCATGTGCAGGACCAGCTTTGGAGCACAGGACAAGGCACCTGGGAAAGCCACCTTCAGGCTGTCCTCCCTGGAGCTGGAACCAGAGGGGTGACATCTGGAACCAGACTTACACTTTCACAAGGGTACCCTTGCCCCAAAGCCGTAGGTGCCTCCAGCCCCATTTTGTGCCTCCCGCAGTGCCCTGGGCAGAGCAAGGGGAGCTCAGCATCGCCGCATACCTCTTGTAAAAAAAATATCCATAGTTGCATTGTTCCTGTCTGGGGAACACATGTTGATGCAAAGAGATATTGAAGGTTTCTCCCTTTGCTCCCCCCCCAACCTTCCCCCTTCCTTTTGAAAGGGAAGAGAGATTTTAGAGATGACTCCTACCTCCAGATCTTGACACAGGTAATTCTGTCAACAGTTTAAGTTTGAACTGAAAATGCACACAGCAGACAAACGTTCAATTTCCAAGAGAATTTTAAGGGAAAAGCAAGTCCAAAATTATGTCTCAAAAGTACTTGTTTCCTCAGACTGTTTGTCTCACTATCCTGTGCTGAGAACACCGTCTGCAGAGCAGGCTTGGAGCAACGCGGCTGCAATGATAGCTAGCGCTGAGCAGTGAATTATAAAGTGCAGACATGGACTTTGGCTGAGACCTTCAAATGCTGAAAGGCTACAGTCAGAATCTGGGTTTTGGAATTAGTGTGGCGAGCCTCTTGAAATCTAACCATGTTTGTACATTTTAACACAGCATACGTAGATTATTTTTTTTTTTTCTTCTCATTCTCTCTCAGGCAGAAAGAAATTAGGCAGACTAATAATGCAAATATTTGAGGTAATGCCTTTGGGCAAACAATAATACCCTATAGCTAATTTACTGAGGGAGGTAAGTGATACTCATATCCTTTACTAGCTAGCAAGATACTTAAAGATGCTGCAAAAACCTAATTACATTATATGCTGTGAAGCAGATAAAAGACTAAAACCTCTCTAATAGTTAAGCCTGTTGCTATAACAACCACATCTCAAGGACACGGATCTACAAAATACACACAACAACATCTGTATTGACAAAATGTCTCACTGCAATTGAACTTTACCTGGCGAAAGAACCAATTAAATTTGAAACTACTTTGTTTAAAAAAAAACAAAACCCACCCAAAAAAACCAAAAACAAAACCAAACCTCAAACAAAACCTAGGATCTTTTGTTACTGTCAACAGAACTCGATCTTTAAACACCAACAGTCTCTCCAAGGGAGATTTACTATTTAATTCATCTGGTTTTGGATTCCCTCCCCAAATGTTTCCCCTCCAAGGAAAAGAAGTCAGCCTCAATGTTCCCACCTCCCTCGAGCAGGTGTTTAGGCATCTGGCAGTTTCCACTTAAGTGAGTGGGAATATTGCTTTGGGTGAGTATTGCATCATGCTAAAAGATATGACTTCTTCCAGCCTTTGCCCACAGAACTAAGAAATAGTAACGAAGAGCAGAAACAAATGCTTCAGTGTAATGTAATATAACGTGCCAGGCAAGGGATCAACAGATTTTTAAATTTTTTTTGACAAATGAAGTAATAATTTGGCACAACTTTTTCCTTATTAAACTATTATTTAGCAGCCTAGGATAGAAAAAGGCTATAGAATAATATTTTTTTTTTTAAAAGGAAGATAAACTAAGTGAAGCTGAGGCCGGTAGAGATGTGTTCAGTGAGGTTCAAGGATAGCAGATAGTTTGTGATGTTTTGAATAAATACAAACAACTTTTACAAACTAAGGAAGTTCAGCTCTACTTGAATGTAACATTGCACAAAGGACTGTTAAACACAAAATATAGTAATAGCACCCTAATCAGTGGCTAAGACTGGTACTTCAAAGTAAAGAGTAAAAAGAATACAAACTTTTGCATAATATTTTAAGCCATTTGTGTACCCTAAATGGTGACATTACAAAGGAGCATAGCTCAACCTTACACAATGATGATTTCCATAGTATCAGGAGATTTTAGTCCACTCAAACATCCTAGAAAGACCAAAAGTGGTTTGGATCTAATTTAGGAAATTATTTTCAGCATAAAAAGTATTCAGAAAGAAAATTTCAGATACATAATAATATTGCATAGGGGGTGATAATCACATTATTGTTTACAAATGGATGAATGTAGCTGCCTTCTAGTTAAATCTGTGCTTCACTTTGCTAGTCAAGAAACACTGCAGCAGAGAGATAAGATGTAATGGCAGTACTTGTACACCTCTGATTCACAAATGACTTGACATTTCTGTACCCAGTTTCTCTGATTAGAGCATCTCAAACAATATAACTCGCAAAATAAAAGCAAATTACTTCGACTTGCTCCATTCCCTCCTCCTCTTTTTCAGTTTCTAGGATTTACACATTTGCATGTTCTAGGAAGGCAGCTACAGAAGCAAGATTATATTCAGCACAAGTTTCACAAAGCTTTCCAGAATCGTGACTTTCTTAATAATGAGCAGAAAACACAGGTTTCTCTACAACTATCTTTTAGCTTCCTCTTGAAAATAGTAGCTGTGGCTCCAAATTAAAATTATTGTTTCTGTTTGAGTGCACACCTTTTAAAGAAGCAATAAGAGCACTGGAAGCAGAAGTCAATGACTGTGTTACATTGCTCAACATTGCTGGTTTCGACCCAGACTGCATACTATGAAGGCAGCCTGCCAAAATCCCAGAAAGAAGTTTAACAATAAAAATCACAGGTTTTAAAAAAATCTTAAATGTAAACACAAACTCTGACATTTATTAGAGCAAAACTGTTTTCAGCAGAAGGCAACAAGAATGTTATACCGCTAATGATGGAAAAATTGCAAGCTGCAGACCTCTTGCTTAAAAAACCTACCCCATCCCTGAGGTGAGCTTTCTAGCTGGATGAAGTTGCAATCACCCTGTTGTAGCTGGTTTTAAATTCAGAGGCTTTCAAACACTTTTAGCAATCTGTGTATCAATTGCCAGAGACACGAAACTCTCCCAATTCAGAAGTCCAACAGGAGGAGCATGGAAGGTAAATGTATCATAAAATGTGTTACAGTGGCTGTCAGAGCCAAAGGCTGAAACCCAACCAGCTAACATGAAAGGAAGTCTTGCCATCGATTTAAAAAGAGATGAGATTTCAGCCGCTGATCTGATGTAGTAAATCAGTCATAAGATGGAAGCAGAAGACGTTGCTGTGATGTTAACCACCATAAAAAAAAAGCCCCAAGTGAGATTAAGATCAGAAAAGCTAAACATATGTTACTAACTATTACAAATGAGACCCAATATAACCAAGTAACGTTTGTGCACAATGTTTGATTCCTATCATCTAAAGATCATGATCACCTAAACTAAACATAGAAAGCAAGTTACAAAGTACCTTCTAATTACAGGAAAAGGCTGACAAGAATAGGGGAAATTGCCCCACCACTTCACTGACATTAACTCTCATCACACTCATAACCATATTTAAGATACAGCCACCATCTTCTGCACCTTACTCTTTTCTTCTTAAGAAGATAAGTCTGTGAGAAGAGGTAATCTTTTATTTAAGCCAAGTGATATAACTAAAAAAAAAAAAAAAATACAAGTTATCAGGCATATCGTCTTTAGCTCGGATATTTTGTAGTCTTCAGCATCTGGAGGCCAGCAAAGAGCTCCCTTCTGTTCAAAAAGACCAATGATGCTGGCACTACAGATTCTCTACAAGAGGAACCTAGACACAGCCAAGGCATACACGGGAGCGCAGCAGCCTTAGAGTCCCTGCATCAGCACCAGCAGGCCCCCAGGCAGAGGGCTAGCTGTGAAGCTTCCTTAGGGTTATCGTGACATGTGCTAGACATATTATTCCATTTTCTTCCATTTCAGAAGGCTGTATTGGTTTCCCTGGTATTCATTTTCCTGTTGCTAATCTCCTTTAGCCCCCAGCAGTATTTTCAAATCACAGGCAACAATAAGAACAATGTGCACAAAGCAACTGATGTTAAATGTTGTCATCTGTCTCCACTAAAACCTTTCGGCTATTCAACATAATAACTGGCAAGAAGACAGATGAGATCCTTCATGTATTTCAGCAAATTTGATCTTTTATCAATTATTTATGCCAACTTTTGGTTAGAGATGCAAGAGAGACAGCCCATTTTTCACAGCTCCCAAACCGAGGCTTTCAGGACTGGGTTCAATTACAGTTAAGTTATGAGATAAAGTGGGGACAAATGTTGCCACCCTCTGACAGTCTTCACGGACTCGAGTGAGGCTGAATGTCTGCTTGTACAGCATAAGGACAGGGCCAACCTCCAGCTTCAGCCTAGCAACACCCTGATGAGAGCTGCCTCGGGGCCCCCACAGTGTAGAAGAGCTGTCACTTCCACGTAGGATCACAAATGATCCTTTGGTCCACCTGTACTATCAGCAACACCAGTAAGCACAACCTGCTTCTCATGAAAAGGGAAAATGCTCCATAAAGAGCTGCTCCACAGAAACATTTGAGATGGTCAGAAGGCTTTCCTATCCCCAAAAAGTTTCAGTGCCTTGACCAGAAGTACACACTTAAAGTATGCAACCCAAACAATCAAATTCCTGTTCCTGATGCAATAGTTGGCAAGAGTTTAGCTCAGGCACATCCTGCTCCCCTTCTCCTCTGTGGGATGTCTTCCTGAGCAGTCTTGCTCAAGACACTCATGAAGTGAGTCCATGACTGTCCATCCTGGATGTGAAAAGGCCAAAGTGTATTGTGGTATATCGTGAAAGCAAGCTCATGGAGGGCAGGGAGAACACAAAGATATGACTCACAGCCTTTATAGTATGCCACCTTAGAGCAGTCAGCTGCAACATTTCCCATGGAAAACAAATACTTTCTGGGAAAAAGCCCCCAAAAACCAGAAATAGATTCAACACAAAGTGTTCACTGACATCCAGGTATTATCCTACAGAAGGTAATGAGTAATCTAGTGAGAGAGCATCTGTGCTGTGCCATCAGCAGGCTAGCTAGGCAGGGCATGATGACTGGGGTTGCTCCACCAGCTTCAGCAGAGCCAATGGTGATTCACCCAGAAGCTCTGTCCCTCTCCATGCTGCACCACTAGAGGTCAACACCACCACATGCTCCGAGCACTTCAGCGCCCGCCTGTGCGGAGCACCCGAAGCCTGTGGCTGTAGGTTTCTGTCACTGGGTCAGGGTCACTGCTGGCCTCCAGAAGCTGGGAAGCTCCACGTAGAAAGCTGCAGGCACCACCGAGTGACCACATAGCTCCTGTTTGGACCTCCACTGCAACAATCCTGGATCAGCCTCTGGCAGATAATGGGACGCACAGTTGCACGCAGAACAGTATATGGTGCTCATTAGCAGGTGAAGAGCTGTGGCTGATGATCTGCTTACACCCCAAAATACAAAATGAGGAAACTCACATCTCCTTTTACAAATAACAGTGCCAAATATACTTCTTGCATTTCAGATTCTTGACCATTTACAGAGAAAATGACCAGTACTTATTTCAGCTCAGGCACAGAATTTTTTTATCTGCCATAGAAGCTCTTATAACTATCCAGTATTTTGGATTCTAAGAAATTAAATCAGTGGGTAGAAAAGACATACACGTTCAGTTGAAAACCGCTCTCCAACCATTCAACAACACCCAAAAAACAAGTCTAACACTATTGAACATTCTTATGAAATTATGCGTTTTTCATTTCCCCAATTTTACTTCTGCAACTTGATAATTTCTTCCCTAACTGAATATTTTCTTTTCACAGCATGTTGCTAAAGCTCCCGATCTTACCAGTCTGTTTTTGTAACACAGAAATGTATGGTAACATCTGTCTAACTTTCTGTCCAGTACCATTTACGTCAACATTGATTTCCACCATCCCAGTTAATTTTGCCACCTTTTGTATAGCCTTGAGCAAAGTTCAGTCTCATTTTAACTCCCTCCATTTGCTGCCTCTGTGAAAGGAATATCCTCAGTTTATTGCTGTATCAGGGGAGGGAACCAAACATTTGATATGTTTTAGCAAAAGACAAACATTACAAAGTTTGCTTACACCTCTATATTCTATCCACCTCCAGAAAAGAACAATTCTTCTACAGGTTTTTGCCAATAAAGATGGATTTAAAGTTCAGGTAACAGCAGATTCAAACTATTGCTGCCTTCACAAAACCTCTATTCTAAAGGAAAAGACTAGAAGCCTTGTCATGTTTTTGCCTTATTGACATGTCAGCACTACAGATGAACTGCTATCAGAACATTTACTCATTGTAGAACGTAAACTGAGACCTATGGTGATACTAATAGCTTTTAAAGTTCTTTTCATAACAGTAATTCCATTTTCCTGGAGTAATTACATATATTTATTAAACACTACAAACTCTTTTACAGCTTTAGTACCTTGCAATCTTACAATGCTTCCAGAAATTAGAACCCATATTCAATTTTCATGTCTAGAAATGTAGGACAGTTAATTATTAGAAATTTCATAAAGAGCTTTGATATGCTGTACCTATTTAAAAGAGATTACAAATTTTAAATTATTCTATTGATTGGTAAAACATTTCCTTACCTTTTGACTTTTTTTCCTTTTATATTCTGCAGTTTATTCTTGCTGAAAAAAAAAAACCTAAGAATATGAATCTTAAGAGAGCACAGCAGAAGTATTCACTGGCTTCTAGAAAATAACATACAGCTGAACGCATGCTCCAGAAATGGCTACTATCTTAGAAAGCCTTTTATTCAGACTCTTTCCAAATGCTAAGGGCTGACCCAGCTGACACTCCTGCAATGTGCTTTTGATGAGTGCCTGCTGTCCGCCCTGCTGCTGCAGCTTGCCTGCTGTTCACAAAGAAAGGCAAGGTGCATGGGGCAGTGGGGTGGGGCACACCTCAAGGGGAGGGAAGGAATTTTGAGCTTCTGGTCCATCACTGCTCTCCTTCCTTGGCACTTTCTAGAAAGGAGGATCTAGAATGGGATCCTGGGCTGTGAACCTGGGGGGATGCCTATTCCCTGGCAGTATATTCCTGTCCACCCAGTCCCCTCCTGCTGTCCCCTCACTGGCGCACCCACCAGTCCTGTGCTGGGCACACCAGTGGCTTCCCAGTGTGAAGCATTATGTCATCCATAGCCCCTGAAAGCTTTCCTACAGCTTCTCCCTGCTGAGACAACCCCCATTTCCAGTGCTAGGAAAGACAGCAAAACAACACTGTCAATTTCAGCAAGAAGAGGCACAGGGCGTGGAACAAGGAAGATTGTTTTTAAGATGGGCCCAGGGCTCACATGTATTTCAGGCATGGGTTTAGCTACTCTAAATTAAAAAAAAAAAGTTGGAAAAGTCATCTCAGACCTCATGAATCAATCTCAAGTAAGGAGAGTAAAATGTGGTTCAGCTATCAAATAGACATGGTTATCTGCCCTTAGCCCTGGCAGACAGGCCAGTGCACTGAAACTCATCAGCAGTGCCTTGGGCTGTTTGAACAAGCAGGTAAACATTAGGTTTTGCTTGCTCTTTTGCTGTTGTGCACACTGATTTATTTGGTAAGGAAAGGACCCCAGGGAAGACAAGTGCCAAAAGCAGTGCTGAGTTGCTGTAAGGTTAAATTCATTCTTTTACCAGTGACATTTCAGTACTTTATAAAAAGAAAAGAGTGGCCTTGCAAACCTCTCCAGGTCTCTCCCTACTTGAGGTTTTCACCCATTAGGTCCTGCAGGCAGGATAAAACCAGAATCACCAACGATACCACATCTGGGAAAAGGGAGGAAAAAACCCACAACAGTTAAATTTTTCTTTCTCTCTCTCTCTTGTTTTTGTTCGTCTTGTCTGTTCGTTTCTGTCTACAGTCAGATACTAAAGGCTTGGAGAAACATTTCAGAAAGCCATGGCTCTGAAAGACAGTAGTCAGTCTGTGGACTAGAAGGTACATCAGAACGTTAACACAGTCCTGGCAAACTGTAGCACTGAAAAATGGGTTGAAGAGCTTCCACAAAGATCCTCTAAACCAGGCAAAATTCCTACTGACGCCACCAAGACTGCTGCTTAGATAAAGGCTGATGCCTCAGATCATTGGAAGGGAAAGCACATTAGGGAAGAAATTTCGTCCCATCAGAAACAGTTCAAACAAGCCACATCAGAAATATTAGTTAGATGTGTGACTTTTGATTGCTTATAATTTTAGCAAAGCTCCACATTTCACAGCTTCACACAAAACAAGAGATCTTATGCGGAAGTTTTGAGGTACACATCTAACCCGGGAACAGGTGGGCATTTTCCTAAATCAATAAATACTTTCCAGCACATCTTTATTCATATAGCAAAGTAAATCAATATGCATCATCTAAATGCAACTCATCCAGGCCTACGGTTGTGGGCAGACAAAATCAGCCAGCCCAATTATTTGCCTGGGAAAGCCAAAAAAAATAAAAGAGTATTGTGTGATTGCAACACATAAAATATTACACATGGAAATGTTTTCCTCTCTTCTAAAATGTAAATACAACCTCTGTTCTACACATGTGTAGAACTGTAACCAAGCAACACTTAATAGCTTGTAAGCAAATCCTAAAAACATCTTGAGGAGACTACCTTCCATTTATGTCTATAGAGCCATAAGTAATCCTAGACAACCGAGGCTGATCTGTGATAGCATGTAGCATTTCTTATCTTTATGAAGCACAGGATTTGGATGTCTAGCATTCCACCATCACCAAGCCCTCCAGGATCCAAGACTCTGTCCTGGATCACCCTTCCTGCTCAGACTGTGCTTGAGGTTTCACCGTCAGCAGAGTGGTCACAGCTGAGACAGAAGACCCTGCCTCTTTTCTGCATTTCTCCTTCCTCCTATTCCCACTCTCAGTTACATGGTCCAGCCTGTTCCTGAAATCTGCCAGGCACCAGCCTCAGCAGCTGATTGAATTTAGGTCAGCATAAAACCAGTGAGGCTTCTTGCTCAGTCAGTTAAATCAGCTCATATGTGGGTCCAGTGAGCACCCAAGGAGCCAGAGGCAAAACAGTGGGGGGACGGGGCTGGAATGGGGCAGTTAGACATGGGAGAGAGGGAAAAACACCTTTGTCATAGCACCTCCAACCACCTGTGGAGCCACATCTTGTATCTCCCATGTTCTCCTATGGTCACCTGCCCCGCTGAGCTGCCTGGCAGTACCAATACCCCCTCCCAGCCTAATGGGAAACAGCATGCACAGAGGGAATGCTTTTCCTTGGAGTGGGAGGGTCAGGGAGGACACAAGACTGGAAGCTGATGCGTTTGAAAGCAACTGATGGCTTTATTATAACATTCCCGAATACTTAATCTATTAGTTTAGGCCCAAATTTTTTGGCATTCTGGTGAGAGATGAAAGCAGGAAATGTCTTTGTGTTATCTTAGTCATTATACACCTGCCTGTGAGTCCAGGAACCAATTTTGTTGTGTGAAAGGCTAACAGACTTTCACTTAAAGTAAAATTAAAACTTCTCACTTTCTCTCTTCTTACAAACAGCACAAATAGCTTGGGAGCTGCTCTCCTACAACTAATACTTTTTACACTAATCACAGCTCTCTCTTACCCTTTGCTCAGCTCATCATAGCCACCTGCTGTTTTCCACATCATATTGAGACACATATGGAGCGACCGTCCTCTTCTGCTACATATTTGCTCATATGTCTCATGCTGACCTCCAGCTGGGCCATCAGCATGATAAAAAAATTTAATAATAATGTGTAAGTAGAACAGCTATCCAGGGGAAAGAGTGCAGCTAATTGTTCTCAGAGTGCAAACCATTGTAAAAAACCAAACACACTGAACAAGGGTTACTTTGTGTGTGTAGCGTTTCCGGGATAGTGAGGGTGTAACAACCAGCAGTTTGATTTTTTTGCTTCTTACAGTGGCAGCCTTCCTCCAAGCCGTGTTTCAAATCAAACAAGACAGACAAGCAATGCCACTGCATAGGTTTGCTTATTTGATTGATAGGAGTATTGTTGCAATGACCCCAAGCAAACGTTCACAGAAACAAATAAGACTGCTCTTGGTAGCTCTGTAATACAGTGAGAGCTTGCAGCAAGCATGCAGCCAGTGCACTGCATTAGGCACCTTGCAGGCCATTTGTTTACAAAAACAGTACCAAAATCTCAGTCCTACACCTATATCTCTGGGGATGCTCACAGATAGAGATAATATTACCTTGAGAGACAGGACTGCGTGCTCTCTGTCAAACCCTGGACATTCCAGTGAAAAGAGTGGGCTAAGATGTTTAATGCTTTATCTGCTTTCAGTAGGGTGGTGTATACAGTTTAGCAAGAACGTCCCTGGATGATGAAGCATACAAAAATGTTCACATTAAAAAATAACAAAGGGAAGCTATTCTTGGAGCCATTTGGGCCACCAGATTCTTCCTAAATGGTGCATAAATATCAGCCTTGAATAATTAATGCCTGAAGTGGGAGATTCTCACTCAGGAAAAGGAAGAAGTGTATGCTGGTCCCCCGGTAGTCCTTTCCACTAGAAGCGAGAGTCAACTTTTGTCCTGACTTTCATGGGGCATTACTCAGCCCCACACACAGCTGCTGTGCCGAGATGCTGCCCTGCTTGCCTCCACAGATCTGGACAGGGAGAGGCTCAAGGTCTGTCAGAGGGTCTGTTGAAAGAAGAGGGTTCAACCCTACCTATAGCACTGTCCTCCCATTTTAGGGCTTCAGCAGCCCTAGTCTATGGAGAACGGTGTCCCCATAGTAGCAGCTATAATATGGGAGAAAAGAACAGACCCTACGACTGAACTAGGCACCCTGACACACCCGATAGAGCTGTGTCCTATCCATCCCCAGGATCACCAACTATCATTCATCCAGGTAAGAAATATAAAAACATGCTTTTTTCCTCAGAACACCAAAAGAGGGATGGGCAGGGCCTGCTAGTCTTTACCCTCACCTACACATGCCACGGATATGTTCCTCTATGAGGCAGCAGCTATTTTTAGGATTTTGTTTCAGGAATAGCTTCTTTCTTCATATTACAGCAACTTGCAAGTGCTCAGTTCTTCTTCAAAGCGGACCACGAGGCACATACCTATAGATACAGACTTGAGGAATCATTTTCTAATGCTGTTCCTTAAAACGTTGCTCTGTGTTTGCTGACCCACTTCAATGGAAGAATTTGTGATGCTGATTGAGTGTCAAAACACGAAGTTATTAAAACACAAGTCTGTTCACCTTAGAAGTCAGAGTGACAGAATACAGCCCCATGTTCAAAACCTGTATGTCCATTCAAGACATTCTTCCTCACAAAACTTGAGTGGGGATTACAGAAGTCAAGAAGCAGTTTACAACTGAGGCTGAAACTACAAAGCCATTTCAGTAACAACACAGCAGAGCTCTGAACTCAAATGTTATACTGAAGTGCACAACTCGTTCACACAGGGAAAACAAACTCTGATAAAGTCTTGGTATCACGCAGCTACACAGCAGTTTTAGGTTTTGAGACAGGTGATTTCTAAAATCACTTACACAATACAAAGACATGTAACATATCAAAAAAACTGGATACACTGAAGGTTTTTTTATGCCTTCCCACTTTTGTATCATAGAAAGAAGAGATTTACAGTCCAATATGGGCAAAAGGGGGTATGTTTAGTGGATGCTCTCACCTGAAGGGAGATTGCCCTAAGGTACCTCAGAAAAAGTAGCAGTTTTTCCTCAGTAAAGGAGATAGGTCTCTTGTGAGCCCCAGCCTGCTGCCCTGACTGGTCCTGCATTTACAGACCAGGCAGAATCTTGTCCTACAGAATTTCAGATAGTTGCTGACATGCAGCTAATTACGGGCTTTGCAGCAGCTGAGGTTTATCGTGAGCAGGGAACTACTGAGACAGGACTTTTTTTTTTCTTCTATCCAAGCAGCATGAAAAGGCAAAACCTATTCAGGTCTAGGAATAAAATATGTAGATTCAGAGATCCTATATACTCCTCATCTCTTCCAGGAGACTAAAACTTCTTAAGTCCTCAAGGCTCTTTGTGTTTTAAAAAAAAAAAAAAAAAAAAAAAACACTCATGCAACTTCAGGTACAGGTCAGGACATGAACTCCAGCTGAGCTAAGTCTGTTCAACTGAAGGGATAGTTCAAACAACAGGACACACATCCTGGAAAGGACAGTGCTGGAACTAGGAAAAGAACTTCACTAATGACTAAAGCTTCAGCCTTCAGGCAAAACAAGTGACCTTTGTCCTCTGGAACCCAAACAAAAAAGTAAATCTTGTGTCTAATTAGTGACTTATAACAAATAAACCATACAATAATAATGACCCTCCAAAATGTTATTTTTTTTCATAGTATTATTTCCGGCATATCTCTGCACAAAAGAAAAGAGTAGTTGGCAAACAGAGGGCTGATTTGAGAATTAAATACTTTCCTCCTCTGCTTCTTTTAAAACAGATTTAGGTCTCTTTTAAACAGCTCTAAGACTCAGTATAGCTGTGACTAAAAGAGTAAGAAGTGAGTCATATCATAATTTCCTTACTGATTGACTGTGAGTAGCCCACTTACTCAACCATTATCAACCATAAGCCTAACACATTATTATTTTTAAAAGGGACGACAGCAATGTTAGGATTTGCCATGTTTATGCTGATAAAACCCCTCCAGCTAAGTCTGAGCCTTGGAATTTCTTGGTTCTTGCCAGTAGCACTGTCAGCCCAAGCATGCCTGGTCACCAGCTTAGACAACAGCCATAAGCAGTATCCTGGAGCAATCTGGAGAGTCAGAAGTCAGCAAGGAGCAGGGGTCTATTTGGTCTAAATATGCCACGTCAACTTCATCTCAATCTACATGGAAAGCCACAAAAAGATACAAGCTTCCAGACACAAAACTGTAACAGAAGCATCTGCTTTTGCCATCTTTCACCACCAAAGTACCTGGAAAGCATACACCTGCCAGCTGGGGTCAGTGACAAAGACACTTGTGTAGTTGCCCATAGTGTCAGCTGCTGAGCAGTGCTGAGAGAGATGGGCACGGTCCCCTGGGTACAGAACGCCACACTGAAATACTGCTTGTCCTGGCCTGAGCAGTCAAGGAGCAAGGACGGAAGAGGCACCATGCAGCCTAAGCTCCCTGATTTACCCTGGTACAATCCAACACCTGAAGTCCTGAGCCCTAGAGAAAATGCAAGGGCTGTAGCACTTGCAACCAAAAGGTGTGCTACCAAAGCAAGGTGATCAGAGATGTTAAAACACCTTGTGCTAGCCAGAATGTACAAAGAAATGTTTGTCATGACACCCCAATGGCTGAGCCTTCACTATGTCAACATGACAAACCTGCACTTACATGCATTTTTTTAAAGGCTTCAAATTGTGCCATAGAGAAAATGGTGAAAGGCTGATCACGTCATACAGAATAGATGCACTTGCCCGTGACACAGTCAATTAGACTAAATGAGGCTACTGCACAGTGATGGTGCTTGACAAGGAACAAAGGAAATTGTTCAGGCAGTCCCAATGGAAACTCAGTTGATTATTAATAGGGACTTGTTATAGCTGACATCTACTGTATTAGAGGAAATCCCCAGTGCTTTAGTGTGTGAGCGAGATACTCACTTCTGGTTGAATAAGCCAATCTGGCCAATAAACTCTGGCAGCTTTTCTTAGTTGGCCCTGAGCAGGGAGAAAATTAAGTCAGATGTCAGGAGATAAATCAGTCTGTTTGAACTACTGACCCTAAGACAAAGTGTCTAGACTTTCCTTGTCTCCAATGTTTAAAGTTTATTAAGCTAATGAATAAGCTCCAATGGCTAAAAAGAAAAAGGGATAAGTCTTTCCTTTTTCTTTCTTTTTTTCTCACCTGTTTTTGGATTTTGAAAGAGGGAGGTTGGCTTACAGGCTAGAATATGAATCTTTCTCTAGCTTAGTCTCCATTGCCATGAATCTATTTGGAACCTGGCTGAAGATAAGAATCTCTTATTCACAGATAAGAAGGTTGAATTTGGAAGACTGATTTCTGGCATAGCAAAAATTGCCAGTCAAAAACATTCAGAGAGCCGATTTTTACAAGTCTCTACAAATTCAAAAATTTTAATGGATTTTAACATGGGAAACTATTCAGCAGAATATTTGCAGCTAGAAGGACACTATTATTTATTCTCCTCTATACAGTGCTCCACTAACTTCCATTAAAAAATGAAAACAATAATACAGGGCACATGCAACTTTTGCTTGGAGAAGCATGTGAGCTCGTGCTTTCTTTTATGCTGTTTTTTTCCTAAGTACCATCCTTAAGCCTTTCCTCAAGACTCAGATAACTACAGATTTGCAGTTTCTTAGTGTTGAGATTAGCCTGCAGCAGGTGGCAGGCCTAACCTTTGTGGTTAGATTTGTGACTCTTAAAGATTTCTTTTAATTTAATTACAAATGTGATCCCTAAGGATTGCACCTCCAAGTAGTTCAGCTTTCCAGAACCTAGAAGTCTGGGGGAAGGAGGCTGCAGAAGCATGGTTTGGTGTTTTGTTTTGTTTTGTTTTCCCCTCAGATTGAGTTGAAAGTACCTCTGTGAAATAAAGTTTTCTCCTCAAATATTGGAGCTCTGAGTGATTTCTGAACACCACAAACACTGGCATGCTGCCTGCTGCTTCCAATTAGCTTCTAATTACACAGTGTAATGTATAGAATATAATACAAGAGGCAAATTTGTCCATTAATATGATTGTGAGGAGACCACAGAGAATATGTCTGTACAGACTGCTAAACTGACTTGAGAGTGATTGATCATCTTCATTTCAGCTTTATTCCCAGTGCTTGGTGTTGCCTGGTTTGGAGTTTGGAATTTAATAAGATTTGCATCTAGAATATTAGAGCTGAAAGCTTTCACCTCCTCTGGATTTCCTGAAATTAGTTTAAGAAGTTTAAATAAAAGATGAGGCAGGGAGGAGGGCAAGGAAAACCTCAAACATCCAGTGCTAGAGCCGTACTATTTTGAAGGATTCCAAGAAATACGTATGGCAGTTGAGCATGCAGACAGGCCTTTCTCGAGCCCATGGACCCTCCAAGGAGGGAGAACGCATGAACAAAATGAAACAGTTAATTAGATATTTTTAAAAAGAAAGAAAACTTCTAGAGGAATTAAACATGAGTAACCTTCTACTGTCATTATACAAGTTCTCCATGGGAATCAAGGAAAGGGAATGTACAATCCAGAGGCTGAGTTGCATCATCAAGTGCCTATATCTTAACCAGCTATTACATTCAGCTGGGCCAGCAACCGATTGACACTCAGTCCTAGTCCTAGGTCACTGCACACACAGGGGACAGAAGAGATGCCAGCGAGCTCCTGAGTCACGAGTGATGGGAGCCTGGGAGAAGGAAAGTAGAGGCACTCCTGTGCGACTGGTCTAGTCCTGCAGGCGCTGGCCAGCCAGGGCTGCCTCCCTGCCCCTGTACAGCCCCGTGCACACAGGCCTGTGCACCAAGGGCATGTCTGAGGTGCTCAGCAGCGCAGAGGCAGCGTGGAGGAGAGACCCAAGAATGAGCTGGCACAGCTTTTCTATGCTTTCCTCTGAGTCCGCCAGCTGAGGAGCAGCACCAGCAGTTGAGCCCTCAGTGACTGAGCGCCCCACCACCAAAAAGCATTCCCCACTTACCTCTGAGGCCACTGCACCTGCCTGAGCTCCATCCTGTGTGCTCTGCCCCTGCCAAGCAGAAGGTCGGGGTGGGGAAATGCTATGTGCTGTGTGGAACAGCTGCTGCAAGTAAATGCAGAAAATAGCTCTTAAACAGTGTTTGCTGCTGGAAAATCTTCTGCAGATGGCAAAGGTGAAGGAAAGAATGGAGCGACTTTACAGAAGGCACTGAAGAGATCAGTAACAGTCTGGAAATGATTGGGTGTTTCCAAACCCTCTATCTATAGACACAGCAATCAAGTACTTGGGAGATTATGAATGGTAGGTGAAAGGGTGACACTTTTCTTTTAGAAAGAAAAAACCTTTTTTCCTTACTCATGCTGCCTTTCATAAAGTTATGCTCTGAAACATGAATTCAGTTAATTTTTTCCTCTGCTTTCTTTAAAAATGTTGAAATGCATAGAGATTTTTTCCCCCCCTCTTCACCCAGTACTGTTGAGTCTACTGAAAAGGATGAAGCCTTTGTCAATATACTCAGGGTTCAGACAGTTATAGATTTTATTTGGAATTAAGTATTAACACCTTTAGTGTTGAGGTGGATGGTTATGTACTTACCTATTGTCTGCAGAGACCTAGTTTTATGTGGTCTGGCTTTATTATACTGGTTGCAGCAGTGTGCATTATTTCTCTTGTTTGAGTTTCTCTTCATGCTTTTTTTTTCCTCCTCCCAAGCAAAGCAAACACCCTGTACCACCTGTATTCCTGTAGCAGTAGGCAAGGAAGGGTTTTTCTGTTGTGTCACTCATAGGTCACTGCTGACGTACTCTGCAATTACTGTAGCTATTACATGCCTGTTTCAAGTCACACAATGACTACAGTCAGGTCACGTCCCTGCAGGACATTTATCCTCCAGTACTAGTATCAAAAGGTGCTTTGGGAAATCTTTCCTGCAAGTCCTTTTCCTCTGACCACTGATATCACACTTGTCCAGATGACTGATGTGACATTCCCACTGGTGCTTCCACTACCCTTGCTTGTCCTCTTATCCCCAGCAGCATTAGTTCCGATAGACACTGACGTGAAAGAGAGACCACAGTCAGGAGTTAATGATTTTCAGTTCCTTGCTAGAGATGCTTTCAAAAGGCGGCAGACATTCAGAGGAAAGAGAACAGTCACTGCAAGGGCTGAGCACCCACAGAGCGAAGGACGCCAGATCCATGGGCCCTTTTGGCAATCTCAGCCAGAGTCTGTGCAGCCCAGCTTACACAGCTGGGCCCTGTTTATAATTCTGAAAGGATTTTTTTTTCACTTGGTTGGTCAGCTGGTTGTTTTACTTTCAGATCACTTAACAAACAGGAAATAAAGAGGACATCAAACAAAATGACAAAGAGATCCACACATTACACTGCTCAGCTGGGAAGCTCAGTGTGAGTCTCTTTGAGGGGTGGGCGCTCCATGGGTTTTGCATCCCTAGCTGTGACCTGCTTCTTCTCAGCCCTTCCCTTTTATGCCATGACTGTGAAAGGACTTATTTAACCAGCACGGGGAATCCTTCATTTCAGCTGCCCAAAAGCCAGACCACTACTTAATTTAAAACAGAAATTGAAAGAAAAGAGAGTGAAAAAGAGTTAATGAGAGGAATACAGCCTTCATTGCCTCTGCGGACCAAGACAGCAGGTGGTGGGAGGCAACTTTCAGTATACTGAGGAAAAAATAATCTATATTTTGTTGTTCAGTTGCCAGTCACCAAATCCTTTATTGCTCATTTTGTTAGTTCATTATCAAAGACTTCACTTTATCAATGGCCTCACAGCACTTAAAAAAACCCAACAATAACAACAAACAACCCTTGCTCTCCCACAGCATCAAAGCAGCATCATTTAGCTAAAGTAAAATATCTTTATGTGGGGCAGATGATATCTGCTTAAGCACAAAGTACACATTGCACAACTATTTTGTATGAGCAGGCACAAATCATTCCATCCTATTTCAACTACAAGAATAGAGTGGCATGATTATTCTGATTTTATTTGGAGTTACTTTGATGTCAAAGAGTCTCTGTCTGAGGCACTGCCTCAGCAGATGAAGCTTTGCCAGCCTCCTGAGTCTCAAGACCACTAGAAAAAAAATTAGGGAATGTTTTTAATAGTCTACGTAATGAATTCTGCAGTCACATTTTCCTCATGGAGGGGAGATGTTCCTCTACTTATTTACCCAGATAAGTATTTGACTAGTAGAGAAGTGAACCCTAAGCAACAACTCAAGACTGGCCAGCCCTGCCATAATCACAAATCATCTCTCTGAAAACAATGTCTGGCTTTATCGTCTTATGTCACCATGGGCAAAACCCTCCCTTCCGTCTGCATCACGGTCCAGCATCCACATAACCTGTACCAGCCCCCCACCAACATTCACAGGAACCCAGCCCACAAAAGAAAATGAAGACGGGGGATGAAATCCTCTCTTTCATTGAATTACTTCTGATTTCTATGCCTAGAGAGAGAGAGGTAGAAAATAAACTTACGGAGTGGCAAGAACACTTTCATAGAATCATAGAATGGTTTGGGTTGGAAGGGACCTTAAAGATCATCAAGTTCCAACCCCCCTGCCATGGGCAGGGACACCCTCCACTAGCCCAGGTTGCCCAAAGCCTCATCCAGCCTGGCCTTGAACACCTCCAGGGATGGGGCATCCACAGCTTCTCTGGGCAACCTGTTCCAGTGTCTCACCACTCTTACAGTGAAAAATTTCTTCCTAATGTCTTGTCTGAGTCTGCCCCCTTTAATTTTTTTCAAAATTAATGTTGCTATTCCCTCTCTTCACTGTGGCTCATGAAGCAGGAATAGTCTGTGGAGCTCTTGCTAAGCACCAGGGTTTCTATTTCTGAGGGATCTACTTGGCTGAAGCAGGAAGTGCAAGATGAGGATCTGGTTCATCTTGGCTTACTTTTGAAAGGGTATTTCTCATACACACCAGAAGTTCACACGAGCCACTCATGTTTGCTCTGCACTAATCTGACTCACCCAGCTCCACCTGGCCTCCGTCCTAGTAGTATCCAGCAGACTTTGAATCCATCAGTGATAAAAAGACTGTAGTCGCATAACTCCCAGGCCAACTGGAAGTGGGATGTGCCAGAAATGCCATGAAAAATCAGTTCCCAAAGGACCTCAGCAGTCCCATAAGTGCATATTGCTTAGTTACGTTTCAGACAGACAGCATGGAACGTGCAATAATGTTAATGAACTGAGGCAGTTCAAGTCCCTTCCTCTGCTGTACCTTCAGCAGCCAGGCACAGCCCTGCCCTGCAACACCCCTGGGAGTCCCCACGAGACAACTGCTTTCCCTTTTCCACTTCTGTTGTCCCTGGTCTGAAAGCAACATCAGAGCGCAAGCACATTTGCTAACACAGGGAAAAGCAGAGCACATGAAAATGTATTCTGTGCTTTTCAGGCTCCAGCTGCCATATCATGAGCTAGCTTTATACTTCAGGTTAATGATAGCAATTAAATGAACCAGACTTATTGCAAGTGCACTATCTTGGTCTATTAAATTAGTAAATCTGTACTCAACATTATTTCCCAATCATAAATATCTGTGTTTGTGTTTTAAACACATAAAGCATAATTCACCATGGCAGGAATGACTTAATATTAAGTCATCAGAGCTAAAGGCAGAGCAGGTTGTGATGCCAGGCTTTAGACACCTCTTCCACCTGCACCATAGCATCTAGGGACAGATTTTTTGACAAACTTTTCTAAACTTCTTCTGAGCAGTAAATATATTAACGTTGTCTTATTGGAGAGATCTGAGAACAACAGTAAAACATGAGCCCAGAGTAAATACAGAAAAACACCACAGCAGATAGGCAACACAAAGTGCTCATAGCCCTACCTGCACTTACTAGCCACACTAGAAAACTTCAAGGATGGTTTTAGGAGGTTTGGTACACCCCAGGCTGCAAAGCTGTTGCTTTCTTAGGCATGCTCAGCTCTCACTTCTCTAAACTCACGCTGACTTTACAGTCTGGCTTCTGTGAAGGTGGGCAAGCCACCCGGGTGTGAGCAAAAGCAGACTTTGCCTCTCTGTGTAAGGTGTATAACCTCTATAGCACAAGAGCATGCCAAAGGTTTCTGAAAAGGCTTTGATATGCTACCCCATCCTCACAGCAACCTGCTGGAGCAATACCCAGGCAAACAGTCTTGCCTTACAATCCGTTATGTGCTCTAGGCAAGCTGTCAGCGTCGGAGCTTCCCCACATTTGCAACATCTTTGAGGGATTTTGCAGCACTCAGACTAGTAATGAAGGGAATCGGGATCAGAACAATAATAAGTCTGAGAAAGAGGTCCCCAGCTGGTGTTTGTTCTAGGCTTAGTTAGCCATAATAGGCACTACAGAAAGCATTGGAGATCACAGAACACAGCACTGATCTCTGCAGTGAGTTGTGTCTAATAGCCTAAAGCTCTATAAGCTAAGCTATCTATATTATTATTGATAATTTCTTACAAGGTTTTGACTAAGCACTCAAACCTGTCGTCAGCATATATGATGAACAAAATCCCATTACACCACATCATTCCTTGCACGTGAAGGGTATTTGCCTTAAATGTAGCCAAACCTGAACCCTGAGCGCTGTTTTCTCACTGTGGTAGCCCAGTTTTAGGTTTGAATCTGATGAAGACTTCTTCATGTGAGAAACCCTCTTAAAGTCAATGGAGTTACTTGCAGGTTAAAAAAAGAAAAAAAATCAATACAGAGGAATGCTTAATTTGCTGAAACACTATTGATGGCAGGACTGTAGTGCCTGCTCTGTGAATGTTCCCGTCTTCACCATTTTCCATTCACAGTTTCAATGTCAAGGGAAACAATTACAAGAATCTAAAGGAATGTAAGGCCAACGCCGCAGTATAAGCAAGTCCTTGCTGGTATAGGTAGACTAATTAGATACAACTGATGTTTCTTTGGCCCAAGAGTACAGAATTTCAAAGTCCCTTTTCTGATTTGGCTTATTTCACTCAACAGATTTGTTTGTCTGATCCCAACAGAACTGTAAATGAAGGCCAAAGTTCACATTCATAAATTAGAAGCCACCAGGTACCAGCCGAGATCCAGTAGCTGCCTGTGAGCATGATTTCTACTTACAGCAAAAGCAACTTGAAACAACAGTTTTAATGTCTTTTGGCTGTAGCTTAAATTGCCTTGTGTGTGCTCTGAACTAAGAAAATATTCACAGGCAACTTACTGCAGTTTTTTTCGTGCATGACAACTTGTTAAACCAAGGTAAAGTATATGAAGATGTAAGGACCTTCAGGGCAGTTAGGGGAAGAGAATACTGATCTTCCCTCTTCTCACACCTGACACTCAAATGATAAAAACACTGGCACATGCTGACACTGACTGAAGTACACGTTCCATTTTTCTTCACTCAAGTTCTGTTAAATCTTCAGACCAAGAGGGATTTAATCTTTTGTTTTGTCGGGTTTTTTAAGCCAAAGCTCTTGCAGGCCACATTTTGGTCTCATTTGTTCTTGTAAAGCCCATTATAACTCTCCAGGGACAGAGACCAAGACTTACCAAGCACACTACAGACAATCAATAAATCGGACATCATCTCAGTAAAAGTTTGTGTACATTTCACTAGATCATTTGAGTGCACATGTAAGTAACTGCATGAACAGCCTCCAAGTAGAACACTTCAAAACTCCATAGCAACGTTAATGACATCAGGGAAAGGAAAGACAGCCTTTGAAAAAAGGGGAGCTGGAGATGTCATGGCTTTCAGCCACACTTGATCCCTTGGTGTTGACCATAAAACACACCATTCATTCCCCCGAGCCAGAGTGGAGAGGTCTGGTGCATAAAGCCTGCCACCACTGTGTTCCTGTCCTTACTGGTGTTATGCATTCCTGCTGCCAAGCCTTTGCAGAATACCTTGAAGAGAAGCCAGCAAACGGCCAAATTAGTCATCGTCCCACAGAGCTTGTCCTGCCCACTCCCTTCCAGATCAATATTGGAGTGACACACAGGCTACGGGCTTCTTGTTGGGCCCCTCACACCAATGCTGTGCTCACAGCAAGAGCTGTTTTTTCCCCCCTCAAGCACCAGCTCTAACTAAAAAGGAAAGTAAAGAACATATTACCCCGCTGTTTCACAGGGAACGAAAGTTAGCACAAGATATCATCTCAGGATGAAATGTTTGCTACCATCGGATCCATTCATCTTCTCTGAGAGGAGTCATTTTTGCCAGTCTTACTTGTGCTGGTAAAGGGGCAGCAAAGAGTATTTTATCTGAAAGTGAGTTTCCCTGGAGATCATAAGCATATTCTTTAGTTTTCACATCTTCCCTCTTTATCCTCACCGTTCCCATATATGGGAAAGATGGAAAAACATTAGTGAGAGTATATATAAATCACACCAACCACTGATCCTCCTCTCATCCAGTAACCATAACACATCACACATTGAAAATCTTTCTCTGAGAGGATAAATTACATTTTACTTGCTAGTATACTGAATCTTATGTTGGTTATTGTAAATTACTGAAAGCAAAGGTATAATCTTTGTTCACTCTTCTTCTCACATGGAATGTGAGCAAAGGGTGCAGTTATCAGAAACTGCCTCTTCTTTCCCTGTGCCTTAGGCAATAGGCTGATCTCCCATGCATTACCGAGTTAAAAGAACCAGAATTAGATAAACAAATTGAAAAAAAGCTTGTTACCAAAGATAACAAATTACCTTTGTTATAAATAGCACTATAACAAAATCATTTGGCATCAAAATAATTAATTATAGGATAAAAGCTTGAATATAGCTAGCAAAAAAAAGGTGAAGAAAATGATACATACTTTATAAATTATTTTGAATATTCAAGTTTTTGAAGATTTTTATCACCTCTGCAGTTGATCAAAAGAGTTATTACTAATCATCAAAATACCATTTTAAAACAGTAAAAGATCATCATTTTGCATGTGAAAACATTAGTCAGTGTGAAATCATCCTACGAAGACAAATTTTTGTTTTGGCCCGCTTGTTGTCAGAGTCAAGGTGAGCTTGGCTCTTTACTCTAAAGAAGGGATGACTCACACCAAGTCACTGAGTTGTCATCAAGGAATTCTTCTAGAACAAAATGTCATTTTTTTTTTTACCTTCTTTCCTGCAAAAACCTTGAGAATCTGTCTCTTTCTCACCAAGAAAAACGTGTCACAAGTCTGTTTTAGTTCCAGGGTATCACAAAGCCACTCATAGTGTACCCCACCCCTAGTTCTAGGATGATCTCAGAAAGGGCACTACTGTCTTGTACAACTTAGACTCAGGCGAGAAAGTAAAACAAACTGAAGTTACTTCATGAACTCACTCATACGGACTGTTTTTCATTGTAACAGGACAAAGGATGGCTGCAATTTTAGCTTTAAACAGCAGTGGTATTTCTACTTGCAGGTCTCAATCTTCTCCCAACAGATCAATTAGATTCAGCGCTACCTGAGACTCTACATCATGTTAAAACTTTACCTTCTTTCACAGCAACATATATGACTCATCAGCTCAGTAATTACAACAAATAAACCAGATTTCCCATCTCTGTCATTGTAACTAGACACCACTTAAAATCCGTGCCTACAGATGCTGCTTCAAACATGCTGCAGAAATTACACAAATGAGGAGCTGCAAGCCATCCTGACCTCCTGGTGCAGAACAGGAGCGGCCCCCGCTCTCCCTGGCTGTTAAGCAGGGACATGTGAAAATCACTCAAATGAGGAAAGAACATCTCCTTTCCTTCTTACGAAGGGCATTTTAATTGTGTTTCTCAGTTTTAAAATGCACCAAGATTACTTTGTTTTATGAGTGCTCTGGAGCCTGAGGCACACATTTGTATTACAGTTGGGTGCTTTCAGTACATATTGTATTTAATTGTTCCTTAGAAAAATCAAGCATTTTTCCACCGAGACATCCAATACATTATTATTATTTCTGATTCCATAATTATTTGGATCACTGTGGTGCGCGTCAGCCACATGACTTGTGTGTATCTTTCTTTTTCCTCCTCTCTCAAAGGACTCTGTTGTTTGGATTATGCAATCATTTTGTTAATACCAGGACAGATGGCCACAATGAAAACACACAGGGTGCTCTCTCTGGTAGATGCTTGCCAATATCAACAGGAAAGAACAGAACTGAATTAATGAACTTTAGAGAGAAAGAGTAAGCTTGTTCCTGAGCAGTGAAAAGCATAATGCTTTCATGTACACAGCAATAGCCAAAGACTATCCATAGATATGTAGGTTGCACAAGTGGAATGATCCAAAACAGAGCCTAAAGTAGCCTTTAGTGGTCATATAACAGAGAGCTGCAAATGCCCTGTTTGTTACAGATGGCATGAGGTCAGATTTGGAGAAGATGCAGTGAGGACCCAGTGCTTTGCTATCCCAGTCACCTGAGAGGTTTCCTAACATCAAACCAAAATTGTCACCTGCCTGCTGCTATTTAAGCCCACCATTTCTCGCTCTGCCCACTATTTACTCACTTCCTTTTTCAGCAGCCTTCTACAGTTTGGAAAACTGTTCCTATATCTCCCCACTGTCATCTCTAAACGAGGACAAACCAAGTACCTAGCAATTTAGCCTCCCACACCATCGGCAGCTTCTGTGCTGAGCCCATAACTTCTGGGGAAGCCCCAGCGTGCGCAGCTCAGTGTGCATGTCACACCGTGCAGTGTGAGAGGGGGAAGATTATTTCCTACCCATTACAGGGATAATCCAAATTTCACCTTGAAGGTGTACAGATTTGGCTGCAAAATTCACTAGGCTGGAGTTGCCAAAAGGAAGTCTAACACATCTGGAAAAATTCCATCCTCCCGATATTGCTGGTTTCCCATGATGTCACTGCTTGTGTCTCTTAGATGTCACTCAGCAACTCCAGGAAACCAATTTCCAGCCCCACACAAAGAACTTGCGGCACAGAAGGCCGCTAAAGAACAGGAAGATTTAATAAAAGAATCCCCACCACCAATTAAAAATATCTCTTTTAAAGACTGAAAAAAATGGAGATGTTAAAATTTCAATCTGATACCCCTGTTACCACTAAGATTATGATTTTAAATGGAGCACTGAGAAAGCTGAATGCAAAATGAAAGAGATAATTTTTGCTTTGTTAAACACATGTTTCTGACATGGTCTACACCTGGTAAAAGTTTGTCAGAGCTTGGTGAAACCAAAAAGGCTCAAAATAATTAACTGGAGCGAGGTGCTCATGCTCACACGTCCTCACAAGCACACCATGATACGCTGTTTGCTAATATGATTGCATTGCTTTCAGGCAGTAATCGGTAATACAGATATGGGTCTAATGGAAGTAAAACAACGTTGTATAAAATTCCTGCCACTGATCATTCAGGGAACTGTCTTTGCACTTGAACACAGGTCTTCAAGTTTTTTTCTTGTAATCTCTAGCAGCTAAAGCAAAAAGCGTTGATACCAAGGAGCGTCTTCCTCAGTTTCTCTATGGACTGGATCAGAATGTACATATATCGTTTTGCAACTGCATTTCACACACAAAAAAAATCTTCAGCTGTAAATAACATGAGATGTGCACCTGTGAAATGGTGGGATCAAAAAAAGCAACTCCTTTGCAGACATGACCGTACAGCCTACAATAGACTGAATCAAACAACAGCTTTTAAAGTAAGACAAGGTGTTCATTCAAGCAGATCCTACTAACTAATGTCAGTTTTTCATGTACCTGACCTTCTACTAGACAAATTCAACAGTTGGCTTCTGCTATCCACAAGTAGGGTAGATTTTGGACAACAAGTATTTGCCAAACCCAAAGATCAACCTGTGGTAAGATACATGCAAATGTCAGGATCGATCAAAACCTTTCCTCCAAGAAAATGGGGACAATGAAGCCTGTGTTTATCTCAGCAGACATCTTTCAGTACAGGACTATGGCTAACACTGTGATAAATAAATTCAGAGAAAGGCAAAGTTCTGAATTTATATGGTGTGTTCTCGGAATTGCTCAGGCAACTTCCCTGTAGAATCTAAAGTACTTGTGCAGTGGTGATTTATTGTGGACCAGGAATACTTTTTCCCCATCTTGACATTTTAAAATGGATTTTTTTTATTATATTCATTCCCATGCCAACCCAAAGAAAATATCACAAA
>WKFP01014930.1:994769-1179846 GCA_011057875.1 Pterocles orientalis | reverse complement strand
CAGTGAAAAGCATAATGCTTTCATGTACACAGCAATAGCCAAAGACTATCCATAGATATGTAGGTTGCACAAGTGGAATGATCCAAAACAGAGCCTAAAGTAGCCTTTAGTGGTCATATAACAGAGGGCTGCAAATGCCGTTTGTTACAGATGGCATGAGGTCAGATTTGGAGAAGATGCAGTGAGGACCCAGTGCTTTGCTATCCCAGTCACCCGAAAGGTTTCCTAACATCAAACCAAAATTGTCACCTGCCTGCTGCAATTTAAGCCCACCATTTCTCGCTCTGCCCACTACTTACTCACTTCCTTTTTCAGCAGCCTTCTACAGTTTGGAAAACTGTTCCTATATCTCCCCACTGTCATCTCTAAACGAGGACAAACCAAGTACCTAGCAATTTAGCCTCCCACCCCCACAGCAACACACCATCGGCAGCTTCTGTGCTGAGCCCATAACTTCTGGGGAAGCCCCAGCGTGCGCAGCTCAGTGTGCGTGTCACACCGTGCAGTGTGAGAGGGGGAAGATTATTTCCTACCCATTACAGAGATGATCCAAATTTCACCTTGAAGGCGTACAGATTTGGCTGCAAAATTCACTAGGCTGGAGTTGCCAAAAGGAAGTCTAACACATCTGGAAAAATTCCGTCCTCCCGATATTGCTGGTTTCCCATGATGTCACTGCTTGTGTCTCTTAGATGTCACTCAGCAACTCCAGGAAACCAATTTCCAGCCCCACACAAAGAACTTGCGGCACAGAAGGCCGCTAAAGAACAGGAAGATTTAATAAAAGAATCCCCACCACCAATTAAAAATATCTCTTTTAAAGACTGAAAAAAATGGAGATGTTAAAATTTCAATCTGATCCTCCTGTTACCACTAAGATTATGATTTTAAATGGAGCACTGAGAAAGCTGAATGCAAAATGAAAGAGATAATTTTTGCTTTGTTAAACACATGTTTCTGACATGGTCTACACCTGGTAAAAGTTTGTCAGAGCTTGGTGAAACCAAAAAGGCTCAAAATAATTAACTGGAGCGAGGTGCTCATGCTCATACGTCCTCACAAGCACACCATGATACACTGTTTGCTAATATGATTGCATTGCTTTCAGGCAGTAATAGGAAATACAGATTTGGGTCTAATGGAAGTAAAACAACGTTGTATAAAATTCCTGCCACTGGTCATTCAGGGAACTGTCTTTGCACTTGAACACAGGTCTTCAAGTTTTTTTCTTGTAATCTCTAGCAGCTAAAGCAAAAAGTGTTGATACCAAGGAGCGTCTTCCTCAGTTTCTCTATGGACTGGATCAGAATGTACACATATCGTTTTGCAACTGCATTTCACACACAAAAAAAATCTTCAGCTGTAAATAACATGAGATGTGCACCTGTGAAATGGTGGGATCAAAAAAAAGCAACTCCTTTGCAGACATGACCGTACAGCCCCGTGTACAAAATGCCTACAATAGACTGAATCAAACAACAGCTTTTAAAGTAAGACAAGGTGTTCATTCAAGCAGATCCTACTAACTAATGTCAGTTTTTCATGTACCTGACCTTCTACTAGAGAAATTCAACAGTTGGCTTCTGCTATCCACAAGTAGGGTAGATTTTGGACAAGTATTTGCCAAACCCAAAGATCAACCTGTGGTAAGATACATGCAAATGTCAGGATCGATCAAAACCTTTCCTCCAAGAAAATGGGGACAATGAAGCCTGTGTTTATCTCAGCAGACATCTTTCAGTACAGGACTATGGCTAACACTGTGATAAATAAATTCAGAGAAAGGCAAAGTTCTGAATTTATATGGTGTGTTCTCAGAATTGCTCAGGCAACCTCCCCGTAGGATCTAAAGTACTTGTGCAGTGGTGATTTATTGTGGACCAGGAATACTTTTTCCCCATCTTGACATTTTAAAATGGATTTTTTTTATTATATTCATTCCCATGCCAACCCAAAGAAAATATCACAAACTAAAACAAACTAGAATCCTGAGAAAAACTGGTTCTGGTTCCTCATTTCAGTCTTTGTATTCCTTTGTTCACTTATTCCAGCTGTCACTTCATGTTTTGATTATTTTCCATTAAAAATGGTTTTGATAAACGCACATTTTATAATGAAAAATGTTGTAAAAAGGAACCAAGAGGTATTTTTTTCATACTAGTTCTATGGAATATTGAGTAAAACAGAAGGATGACATGGCAGTTGAGTTTATTCTCTCCATGTGACTTTTCCTAACAAATGGTCATCTGACTTAAAAGCTTTGTTTTACCTTAGAGTTCTTTAGTGGAAACACATGAAAAATTAAGACAATTTATATGACTAGTGATGATACCTTCCCCAAATGGACCACTTCATCACAGCTGTTGGGAACTGACAGGATCCCACTCATTTCATTTGCACAAGTAGCTCGAAAGATTTCAATCATAGAAATGAACACAGCAATAAGAATTTACCACATGCCTACAATACCACTGCTGGCAGTAGAAGTGTATTTAATTTCCTACAGCTCACACTGAAGTGTTTTCTCCCCCAAATCTATCAAGTGAAGCTTCCTACCAAGGTACTTGCTAGTGCTGGGTCACATCTCCCTTCAGCAAGTTACAAGTAAGGCAAAATAAAGATGCATTTCCCATGTAAATTAAAATTGTTCTTATGATTGCAATATTTGTATCCCCAAGAGAAGATGAATGCTTGAGGTGGGTGGATAAACAAATATTCTAATCACATTCTTTTGAAAGCTGAAATTTGATTTCAACATCAGTTATGTTTTTTCTTTTTAATTTCTTCTCTTAGCTCAGTGGGAATTATAAAAAAAACCCACAAAACACTAAAACCACGTCCTTGCAGCTGACTGCTTTTCAATCTGATTATTTGCATGTTTATTTTCCTTGTTATAATGATTGGTTTAATAGTTTTCTTCTTTGTAGTTTTCACAGTGCATTTCAGGGAATGGCATTCACTTGATTTCTAGCTGATGAGTGACTAACCCAGGGGAATCAATCTGCAAATCCTACAAGACAACTGGGTTGCATTCATTCATGGTTCTAGTCCCACTGGCTATATTTTTACCACACTTCCAGTATGGCTTCCAGCTATGCATCTAGGAACACCAGCAGCAAGGAAGATATATCAGCTGCGTACTAGCCCAAGACCATGCTGATACAACACAGAGCACAGTTTACAGCTGGTTTAGACATACTGAGCCTGGATACAGCTCCATGGCTGCTATCTCATCTTTATCAGGCCTGTGAAGGACAGACAAGTTGGCTTTCCAGAAGATACAAAAGCTGTATATAAGCATGGACTGTGGGAAAGGGAAGAAATCTGGTTGTGGGCTGGGTCCTGTGGCGTGCAAGCTGGAAGAGTTGTCCAGTCCAGCTGTGTGGTGTAAAGGCCACATGGATGCTGCGAGACAGCCACCTGCTTTCTGGCTCGTGGTCCTACACAGTAGCTTAGGCATTTCCGTTGACTTCAGGGGGACTAACTGCAGAGGTATTACACAAAAAAAAATATGAAAATTTAGGAAAAGGTCTCAAAGCATAGACATGCATCTATTCTGCACAGTGCACTTGCATGAGGAAAGTAGGGAAATTGCTTAGTGGTTAATGTAGGAATGTTAAAGTCACTAAAGCAGCTCTGGAATTAGCTTCCTATATAGTGTAGCTACTTTAAATATCATCCACTTTGCATGGGCACATTGTCACTTCCTATGGCAGCATGTTAACAGGGCTTTTAGTGGCAGCAGAAGCAATATCTGCAGTGCTTTAACTAACATGATCATATTCATTTATGGGATTTATGGCCTAACCATGCAATTGCTTTGGTCTTTACAAGAAGGCATTACATTTGGCCATCTGCACAACTCACCAGGATCTGATACCTTCATAATATCTCCCCTCTATAAGCCAATAATACAAAAAACACAAGAGGACTTGAGTGGAGACAGGTCTGTATCTAAAACAGAAAAAAAGCAGTGAAGAGAGAGGTGAAAAAGAACAGCAGGAGATGGGGGGACCAAGCAACAGTATGGTTTGTATTGCTCTAGTTTGATAACAGGTGTGTGCTGATTTGGTCACTAGCATCTACATCCAACAGAGCAGAAGAGAGCCCAAGGTGACTAAGTTGTTATGTTTCATGAAGCTAGGTAGCTGGCAAGAGATGGAACCCCCATTAGTGCCCTGAGAGCAACACAAGCACAGCCTTCTCTTCAGCTTCAAGGGACCTACACCCATGATACCAGCCTGCTCGAAGTCTCTCAGGAAAGGCTTCAAATTAGCCCTTAACTGGGAGCTACATATTTCCAGAACAAACCTTTAAGGGGGTTCAAGCTGCTACAGAGACTGAGAGCAATGTCAAGCAGAAAAGCAAGATTTACAGGGTCTGAAAGTGAAGAAATCCTGAAATAATGACTGTAGGGAACAGGGGAATGCCAATAGCAAGAGCAGCAGAGCAAGAACAGCAAGACCGAGACTACAGAAAAGAACTGAAACAGAGGCACTCAAATCATCACAGGCAAATGCGTAATATAAGAGTAAGTAGTGCTAGGGTGACAGATCACTCTGCATATTTACATTTGTCTTCAACTCCATAGTCACAGAGCTCTGAAATACAGGATTAAACTTCTGTGAGGCTTAAAGGGATTTAGCCATCAAGCTAAAACAAACAAAACACTCCTGTCTGAGGAGAAGCAGTCGATAAGCCAAGTCACAAGAAAAATTTAAACTAGTCGTTACAAAAAAAAAAAAAAAAAAAAAATACACAACACACACACACACACACACACACCACACAGCTCCACTGCTTCTTCCTTGTTAACGTTGTGTATGTGAGAGTATTGCCACCTCTCTACCCAATTTCCTCCTGCACTGCAATTCCTGTGCTGTGGGGCTTGCTGTCCTAACAGCAGGAGAAAAGAAACAGCTGAAAGATGGAAACACAAAAAGGACCAGGGAGAAACAATACAGAATGGTATTTCTTCTCTTTCCGGCTGTCCCTTCCACTCCAGTCACTTTTTGTGCTCTTGCTCCTTTTTAGCTGAAGCAGGGGCTGGGGAGAGGAAGGCTTCAAGAAGGCAAAGACCAGCCTTGCAGTGAAAAGATAGAGTTTATGCTTTGAAACGCACAGGAGTGCTAAACATCAAACAACCAGATGGCATGGACACATCCCAAATACTACCACATTACTGTATTAACAATATTCCAAAGAGTTTATTGCCTCTCCTCGTTTCTACCATTATGTCTGCCCTCCATGATTCCAAAAAGGACTAGTGGGAAAAACTAATAATGTTCAAAATATTCCTGGTCCCGACAAGATATAGGAGAGCCTGAACTCGGACGATCCCTGCTAGATATTTTTGCTTGTCATGAGCTGACAATTACCTAAAACCTTAGAGGAGCCACTAAGCCAAACCACAAGAGTCAATCTTTTGAAATTCATCCATCAATACAATGAATTGCTCACATGAGAAAGTTGGGGAATGTGGGGGCGGAGGACAAAGGATCATATATAAGGAGAACCAAGAGAATCATCAACTGGCCACAGGTGAAAGTGTCTGTTACTCCTATGAACAGATTTTTTCAGCGCTGACCACCTACAATATGCCCAGTCTATACCAGACAGAAGGAACACATCAATTTTTCAAAACAGTGCTTCGGAGTACAAAGAAAAAAATTTAGGGGGCAAGTCCCACATGATACTGATGAAAACTTTACATTCAGAAATATGGATTGGCTCCAAGCACACAGCGGACAGCCAGTTTTCATTTCCCCAGCCACATTCAAGATGTGGCTAGTTAGCTCTTTTGTGCAAAAAGAAAAAAAGCCAATTAAAACACCAAGATTTGGAGGCAGTACTTTCTGCAAAGTTTAAAGACACACAGAATGAAATCTTGATTCAAGCCTGTTTAACAGTGGCAAAATTATTTACTAAGAAATTTCCATTCTTTCATAACATTTCACATGCACATTGCTTGAACTGCTCACCCTGGGCTCTTCTGAATCCCAGTTACGTGCAAGCCTCACAGACCCTGTGCACCCACTTTGTTTTCTTAACACATTTGAAAGCTCCAGCTAATAAAAGACCTTTGACATCTTTCACAATTGCTTTCTCACATCCCCTTTTTCGGGAGTGAAGAGAAAATTTAAGGCATATATAGTTGTCTACCCACCACTGTCCAAGAGGTCACCTAATAATCCTATTTCAACACAATGCAGTTTGTCTAGTGGCATCATCTGATAGTTCTTTCCATGTGTTTTAATGATCCATTTTCTGTGGTTACTGAGGTTTGGCAAGTGCCACATGAGTGACTGAAGAAAGGAGGCAGTGTACAAAGCCAAGGGAAAGTAACATTCAAACTGGTCCAGTACTAACTCTCTTTTAAGGTACACACCCAAAACGCGCACTCTTATAAATTGTTTACTAACTCAATCTCCATTAAAATCTGTTTCAAAAGCTCTAAAAGTAAATAAATACACTAAGTTCACAGTTGCCCAAGCAGAGCATAAAAATATATGATGTTATTTTTCCCCTCTAAAAGGAAACTCTGTAAATGAAAGTTACAGCCCATCAAAATATTTGACAAAACATTTTTCATTAGATATAACTTTATTGAATGACATTTTGAGTTTAGTTAGGGTAGGTATCTAGGGTCTCAAGTGAAGTCACAAAGATCCCAAACAAAAAAAAAAAGTGACCTTGGGAATCTGAAAATGGATGTTTCAACAGATCTACTTCACAGACAGCGAAAAGTTTGTTTTCCTTCCAACAGGGAATTTCAAAACCTTAAAGACTGTTGCAAGACAATTTGTTGTTCCTCAGCCAGGTCTTCTTAGCATAGTCATAATAATAATAATAATCAGAGATTTATGTATTGTCTTTTATCCCCATAGGACTTAAGGCAGTTTGCAAGTGATTGCTATCATAAAAAGCACGTACAAAACAATTCCACTCACACTCCTCACTAAGCAGAAGATGTTAGTCTGCACTGAAGCCTGACAGCTATTGAAAAAAGCAGTTATGCTTTAAGAATACGTGAGGAAAACAGAGCAATTAATTGAACAGCAAAAGGGAGTTAAGTAGGCAACTTATAATTTTACTATAACTGAATTTAGATAGAAAATGAAAGGAAATAAACAAGTAGTTTTGGCAGCGCATGTGAAAATCTGTGCATCATCTGTCTCAAGAAAGACACTTTCCAGCTGCACTTGCCCCTGCAACCCCAGTTAAGCTAAGAACCAGGTGCCTGGTTCCACCTGATGCAGCAAAACCCAGGTCAGAGAGGTTTGTGCACACAGTTCATTAGTATCTGGAGAAGTTGCCACTTCACCATATACAGCTTCTCCGAGACCACCAAAATGAAACTAAATGTCACAGTGGCTGTTTCCACATCTCTTGTTTTCATGGTACTGAATTTTATTATTATTATTGTTGCTGTTGTTAATGCCAATCTATGCAGTTATTTGCACAAAATTTGAAGCATAGTTCTCACAGCTATAAAGTCAGACAGCAGAGAAGATGAAGCCTGTTGATGTGATTCCAAATAGGTGGAAAAGGCATTTATCATTCACCCAGATTTAGAGGATCCACAGATGGCAATCTCATATAATTTGGGGCTTAAATTCATGGAATACTCCTGTGAGAGTATTACACTTTAAAGATTATTGTGTCAAAGAGCAAAGCAGAGAGAACTCTGACAAGGAAGACATTTCCAAGAACATACCGAGACAAACTCCAGCTGAACCCATAGCTTCTGAAGTAGAGCTTCTGCTTGGAGAAAAACAACTACCACTGTCAAAAGCAAAGACAAGAAACTCGTGAAGCAGTGCAGAGGAGAAATACAGTACTTACAAAAGTGGCAAAGTGTTGCAAAGAGGATTGACAGGAATTCGGCGATTGTCATTAGAGAGATTATGATTGTGGGACATCATTATCACTGCAATGGACACTTGAGCACTAAAGGCAAAAGGGACAAAAGTAAAAATGTGAAACTGCAGGATAGGTGAATGAGATACTCTATCTTCTGAATCTGTTTGAATTTATCAGAAAAAACTTTTTTTTAGAAAAATGATTGAAAACTAGTATCCTCTCACATCAGATTTAGTTACATTTATGAACTCACAGTAAATCTACTAAAAAAGCCTAATCACATATTCTAGGATCTTGTTGTTGCTATAGCAAAACAAAGAGGACAAACTAGTTAGATTTTTATCATCTCCTCAGTATCCTCAACCAAAGGGGAGTTTCATAGGAAATTTAGAAACTTCTCAAATAATGGAATGAGCTGGGATCACTACAGAAACAAAAAGCCACTAGTGCTCCCTAACTGAGGCTGCTAGGTGTATCCTAGCAGAAACCGAGGCCTGAACCTCCAACAGATCAGAGGCTGTGTCTGCTGTATCCCTTGCCATGCACAGTCCAGATACAAAGGTAAGTCTGTCTGTCATGTTTTTGTTACAGCCTGCTTTGTTCAAACCTACACAGCAAAGTATACTTGGACTCGCTCTAAACCTCAGGCTAGAAGAAGTCACACCTGAAACGGAACAAAAAAGCAACCACTTGAAGCTGAGTACTAATAGCACCGGTAATCTCTGAACCCAAGCAGGTTCAGTAGGTGTGGACCACAATTGATGACAGGGAAAGATGGAGAAATGGCAAAGCAACACTGGTTGAAACCATGTCTACTCCAGGTAGTAGTTTAGTATCTTCTCTGCTGAGAAATTTCCAGAGAAGGGTTCCCAGGCAAGAAGGGAGCACAGAGAATGGCCTTAAGAGTTCTTGATGCAACTCAAAGGAATAGAGGAAATGGAAAGCAGACCCTGAGTGCAGTTAAAAATGCTGTTTCTTCTTTTAAGGAAAGGCCTCTCGGAGAAAGGAGCACATGTGTGGCTCTTTCATACAATGACACTGTATCCTCACTGGAGGCTGAGAAGTTCCCCACAGCATTGCAGCAGCTGCCTAGTGTTTCTCATTAGGCTCTTAAGAGTCTTTGCTAGTGAAATCTATCAGGAAAAATTAACAAGGTTGGTTTTGGGCAGACAGAGAAATCAAGCTCTGAACAGATACATCAGGGGTGTGTTACCAGATCTCCTTGATGATAGCTAAGTTCTGTTCATCATACACCTTGTAACCCATTCCAAACTCTTTCCATGCACCTTAGCAAAGATCTGCTAAGAAAAGAAGCCTTTGTTGCTAAGGAGCTGAAGACCACTAGACTCTTATGCAAAGATCTGCAGCTAGACTTAATGCTGCCAGACAAGGCTGGAATTAATACTGCTTAATCATTTTGTCTTGCTTTGTGTTCTAAAGCACAGTATCTCGTCTGCTCACACCTGAAGAAAGGTCTCTTCTCTGTGTTGTTTCTATAACTCCTGCAGCATCACTTTCCCAAACACTTGTCTACAGAAAGAGTGGGATTCCTCTCAGACAAGAGAGGGGTGGCCCTCCAGCCAGCCCCACAGACCAGCTCAGACCAGTTCCATTGGTCTTCCACAGACACACAGTAATACCAGTAAGCACCCAGGATCCAATGGCACATGGACTTCATAATTTTCACAGCTCGACTCTAGAACCTGACAAAGCTAAGACAGCACTTTAAAGGACTGATCTCTGGAGACTAAGTTTCATTAATTCTTCCTACATTCTTCTAGGAATGAATGGGTTTCTACTGGGTGTTTTGCCCACAGAAAGACTGGTAATCCAGGCACTGCTAAAGCTCCCTCCAAAGCACTTCTACAGATAATGTGTTTTCCTTTTTCAGCTAATGGGTATTAGACAAAGCTATATGCTAAATTTTGAGTATGGAAGAAACTTTCTTCTTCCCCTCAGAAACGGACACCAAAAACAAGCCCACTTCCTTTCTCAGCTATAGACAACTTGCACCCAATCTCTACAGAGTCAAGAGGAAGCTTGAGCTTCAAGTATAGAAAGAAAATAAAGAAAGCCACTATCAGAGAAAGTTCTATTATACAAATCCTCAGAATGAACTATATGACAGGTGGACCACGTCCCTTTCTAGAGGTGCGCATGAGCATGGCTGCTTAGCTGTTACACGGGGCTTTTTTTGGTTGTTTCTTTTTGGTTTAAGTTGTGATTGTTTATACAAAAATATTGGTAGAATTTAATGTATCAATTATTCCACATCTGACTGCCAGACAAGAGATCAGCTGTTTGTTCCTACCAGCAGAGTTCTTTGGAGGAGGCACATGGCCATTAGCCAAGGTCATGAGCCAAAAACTACAAGAGATACTTATCCCAGTTGTCTGTCCCGTAAGAACAGAGAAGAGTAAGTGAAGACTTTTATTCATGCACTTAAGCAATTTTACTACAGACTGTTCTAATCTCTCGCACCAACATCCAAGTCCATGAAACACTACTTTTTAATCCACAGTAACTCATCTGATGGCTGATAGGAGAAATGCAAGTTTAACGTGCAAATGATACATTATCAAATCAAAGCTCTGGAGCTCAAAAATTATCAGAATCAACTGTTTCTATTCAAAAAATCAAATGACTTGTTCTAAGTCCAGGTCAGCAGAGAGTAATTTAATACTTTACCTGGCTCTAGAGAGAATAGCCTTTAATCAAGTAAGTGACTTCATCACAGAGTCACTGAAAAATACTGTAATAGCTCAGCTAGACCACAATCAAACAGCACAGTTCCTGTAGTTTAGTGACTTCAGAGGGGAACCTGTGCTGTGATTAAAGTTTCATTTTAAAAATGAAAGGGGAAAGTGCTACCAAACTCCTGCAGGGGTTTGAAAGAGATTAGAGAGTCCTCAAATGACACTTGGAAGCTAAACTTTTAGAAGATGGTGGCAACTGAATTGCTTGGAAGAAAAATAAGAGACAGAAGGGAAATGGCATACAGTTCAGCAGCAAGCAAAGGTGTTAGATAAGATACCCAAGTTACAGATTCTGTGCTTGCTATGTGACTCTTAGCAGACAAGGCTAGTCCTACTAAGTGTCAGGCACCCAAGGGGTACCTTAAAGTCTTCTAACATAGCAGTAGGGACTGGATGTCCACCAGTATTTGCTCCTTAATGCAAGGGGTTCGGTGTTTCAGGTTCCTCCACCACCACCTCACTTTTTCCTTACCTCTGAAACAGGAACAAATCTGTAGAGGTCAGTGAAGAGTTTAACATATTCAGGAATACAGCCCTTCACCTTTCTATCCAGCCTCCACCTCTAGTATGTGCAGTTACACATGCACCACTGGGTCACTGAGGGCTGGCTCCAGAGCTCTGCCTCCCTTACAGCACACAGTCCCAGCTCCTGTCGACGCCACCCAGATCCCTCAGCTGGGAGCTGTTCCGGCACAGGCAACCCAACAAAGGCAATCAGCCCAGAAACAAAAACAGAACATGAAGGCCTTCGCCTACAATTCATTCACAGGCTGCCACAACCACACTTCTGACTTTACACTTATTTGTTTTCAGCTTAGTTCTTCCAGTTTTGCTACTTAAGGTGGGGTGAGGGCAACTATGGGTTTGATTTTTATTTCATTTGAGATTTTGCAGACGGGATTTTTCAAAAAGATTAGGCTCTTCTGCCAGGAGAAAAAAAAAAAGTAGTAAAAAAAAAAAATGGTCAAAACCACCCCACAGCCTAATTTGGATTTAAAGACTGCCTTCAGACAGTTATGTCTTTTACATAAGGTTGGATGTCATGCATCATTAAATTCTGTTTGAACAAGTTTCCTATTCTTGCAATACTAAAGAGCTATGCACCAGAGTCTGAGTGGTCTGCCCTGAGGAAACGTTAGCACCCAGACAGTTGCACCCTGATAATTTGGTTTTCTTTGTGTTTTCCAATGTACATTGTGAAAAAGTACACAGGAATCTGCCTTCTTGCCAGTAGCTGAATGGATCATAATCACCCCCAACAAATAAAGCAGGCTAACTCTAGGTGCATAAACACAAACTTGCAGTGAACTAATTTACTTGGACATTACACAAGATTAAACAATACACAGAAGTAAGTACACGGAAGTGACATGATTCTTTAAAAGCTTAAGAAGGATTTGGGCTGAGCTCTACATTGCAGTTGGAAACAACACTGATTCTCATGTGAACATCTTTATTTTGCAAAAGTGTTCTTATTTCGACTTACTACCCAAGAACTTCTCATTATGATTTTTTTTTTTTCAACTAGAAACAATGATAATTTTTTACAAAGGTGTGAAAGGTTTAAGTGATTGCTCTATATCTGCATTCTCTTTGGCTGGATGGTTTTCCATCTCTACAGGATTTTTTTTTTCCCCTTCTTATAAAAATACCTCTCCCCAGTCGAAACAGGGCAAGTGTAACTAATGTCCTGCAAGGCTACATATTTCAAGCATTTTTTAAAGTTGCTTATTATTATTAAAAAAGTATCAGAATTATGAATCTATTATCAGTGGTTTTTTCCCCTAGAGCTACAAGTCAGGTGTCACTGAACAAAGTAAATGTGTATGCAAGGCTTCATTATCAGTTTTCTATGCTAACTAGATTAGAACAGATGAAAGTCTTGATCCTAAAATGAGGCAATTAGGAGAGCCTAGGTGAATCATAGCTGATCTTTATCCCACTAGCTTGAAGGTGCAGGTGAATGATTACTTTTTACAAGTTACCTGATTACTGAGCTACCCAAGGTACAGATCAGCATCCTGGATTATTTATCAGTAACAGAAAAAGCACAAGAGAAAATCACCCACTTCTGTCTGAGCCAAGGAAAATATATAAGACTCCTGTCAAAACTACCCCTAAGTCAATGCAGAATGGCTGTCAGTTGTCTAAAACATTATTGAATGTAACTTGAGTTCAGATGGAAGCAGGAGAGAAAAAAAAAATCCAAAGATGAAATAGCAAACACCTTTCTTTACAGAGTTACTTTGTCTTGTGTACATACATGGTTTTCCACCCTCAGTGTCTTGTTACCTCCCTGTTCCTCACATTGTCCATTTGGAATGATGTTCAAAAGGCTTTGAACCAAACACTGCATGCGAGTTAAAATTATTAAAGCCTCTGCACCCTTGCTATATGAGCACAATATGCCAGCTAAAAGGAAAAACACTATTTTATTTGCACAGAATAAGTTATTTATACAATCTAACACTTCAGTGATTCAGAAACAGGGCCTGCATTGTCCAAATAATGATGAACCAAGCCCTAGATTTCATGTCACCACTACACCTTAGGTGATACGTACTGTAGCACTGTGCGCCAGATCCACAGCATATACATACGAATATGAAGCTAAACCAAATTGTGAGACAACTGCCTTAGTTCACATTATTTTTTCCTTCACATGAATACTACAATATTGAAACATGACATGCTTAACTTAGAGTAGTGGCACTGAATTGTATCCTTTCCTCCTTAATATTGGATAGCAAGGCTTTCATTGCAACACTAGCCACAATACCACAGGACAAGGGTGTGTAATACTTGTTCTTGCTGTTATCTTAATCTAACATACAGCGCTGAGGAACCATAGACGGCCTGGGTTGAAAAGAACCTTAAAGGTCATCTAGTTTCAACCCCCCTGCTGTGGGCAGGGTTGCCAACCACTAGAGCAGCCTTCCCAAGCCCCCATCCAGCCTGGCCTTGAACACCTCCAGGGATGGGGCATCCACAACTTCTGTGGGCAACCTGTTCCAGTGTCTCACCACCCTCTGTGTGAAAAATTTCCGCCTAAACTTCCACTGAGGAGATGCGATACTCTTTAACCACCTCATGTTAATAAACAAGTTATCCAAAAATACTAAAGAAAAAACGAATGCCTGGCCTAGCCAAAGCAAGCAAAAGGAGCACCATTGTCTGAGCAGACATAAGTACTCTAAATACCGCATGTGAAAAAAAAAATATCTGCTCTCTGGCTATGTTACAGGGATGACAGATTCACTCCGAGTGCCTAACTCTCCTTATTCAATGGCAGCTGAGCAGGGTGATGCACACCCAAGTCACACTCTGAAGCCGCTTCCTCTCTCCATCAACTGTATCCGAGACCTAGGGATCTATGCTCCAAACTTCAGCACCTCCTTCAAGAAACCTGAGAGAGTTCTCCTTTCCCATATGCAGAGATACTCAAATGAACTTGTTTAGAGCCAGCTCAGACACAGCTTCACTGCAGCTTTGTTGGTGCAGAGCTCTGTCCTGGCTAATTCACTTTGCATTATACAGAGAAAAAGAAGTACAAAATTTTTAATCCTTCCAACCTTTCTGCCAACAAGCCATGTATACAGAAATATCCAACTCTGCACAGAGCAGTGTAGAAGAGGGATCTGTTAATGGTTATGGTTATCTGTTAGCACAGATCCCTTGCCCCCAGTAGCAGGTAGGGGTGAGGAACACTGTACAGCAGAGCACCTGCAACAGGTGGCACAGGACTGAGACTCTCAGCTTCTTCCTGTCCAAAGCAAGTTATAGATTTGGCCTCAGAGACTATAGGTACTTTTATTAACCAGTCAAGACTCAGCAGTGTGGAAGGGGGTAGTCCTCACCTGACAGGTGTGTTCCTGCAAGACATATGATGGCATGAAGCAGTGTTCTCTGTACAAACAAAGTAGGATAATGGAGACAGGACATTAGGGAGTGGAACAGAAAGCTGCAGCTCATGATCAAGTCTTTGTAAATCACTGCTTCACACTGAGAAAGTAACTGAATGGATTACAACATGCTAACATTTTGTCATCTACTTGGACTTTAGCAAGGCCTTCGACACCATGTCCCACAGCATTCTACTAGAAAAGCTAGTGGCTCATGGCTTAGACAGGAACACTCTTTGCTGGATAAAAAACTGGCTGGATGGCCGAGCCCAGAGAGTCCAGGTGGTGACCGGTCACCAGTGGTGTTCCCCAGGGATTGGTATTGGGGCCTGTCCTGTTTAACCTCTTTATCAACGACCTGGTAAGTTTGCTGATGATAGCAAATTGAGCGGGCATGTTGATCTCCATGAGGGTAGGGAGGCTTTGCAGAGGGATCTGGACAGGCTGGACCGATGGGCTGAGGCCAATTGTATGAGGTTCAATAAAGCCAAGTGCTGGGTCCTGCACTTTGGTCACAACCACCCCCTGCAACGCTACAGGCTTGGGGCAGAGGAGCTGGAAAGCTGCCCAGCAGAGAGGGACCTGGGGGTGCTGGTCAACAGCCAGTTGAACATGAGCCAGCAGTGTGCCCAGGTGGCCAAGAGGGCCAATAACATCCCGGCTTGCATCAGAAATAGTGTGACCAGCAGGACCAGGGCTGTGATTGTGCCCCTGTACTCAGCACTGGTGAGGCCGCACCTTGAATCCTGTGTTCAGTTTTGGGCCCCTCACCACAGGAAGGACATTGAGGTGCTGGAGCAGGTCCAGAGAAGGGCAATGAAGCTGGTGGAGGGTCTAGAGCACAGGTCTGACGAGGAGCGGCTGAGGGAGCTGGAGCTCTTTAGTCTAGAGAAGAGGAGGCTGAGAGGAGACCGTATCACTCTCTACAACTGCCCGAAAGGAGGGTGTAGGGAGATGGGTGTTGGCCTCTTCTCTAAAGTAAGAAGTGATAAGACAAGAGGAAGTGGCCTCAAGTTGCACCAGGGAAGGTTTAGGCTGGATATTAGAAAACATTTCTTCACTGAAAGAGTGATCAGGCGTTGGAACAGGCTGCCCAGGGAAGCAGTAGAGTCAGTGTTCAAGAAATGTGTAGATGTGGTGCTTAGGGACACGGTTTAGTGAGTTAGGTGGTGTTGGCTTGGACTTAATGATCCTTGAAGTGTTTTCCAACCTTAATGATTCTATGATTTTAAGATCTCCAACACAACACACCCCAAGTAAGCAAATATTCTAATCTCAAAATTATAAAAAAAAAAAACACCCCAACAAAACCCTTACTCAGTAAAAAAAAAAAATTTTTAAAAAGTGAATGAAATTTTCATCCGCATGTTGACAGCCAAGTCTTGTCAATCACCTAGATAAAAATACTATTATTGTGTCTGGAAGGGTAGAAATATACTTCGTTATTAGCAGTTGCTGAGAGGCAGCTCTGTAAACTTTGTCCTGCTTACTGATGGTGGGTTGAGCAACAGCTTCATTTACAACATTCAAGTTTCCATTGGGTTGTTCACTCCATTATATATGTCAGACAACACCACAGAAAAACTCTGGCCTGTCTTCAATTTAAACTATTAGTGTAATACTTTGACTCATAAATCTCTCGCACTATAAATGTTTTGTTAATATGACACAATGTTGAAGATGAGGCTAAATCATGGCTATAAGAAGAATTTGCAATTCCAGTTTCAGAACCACCCTTTGAGTACCCAGATAGCTTTTGTTGTGTCATAGGTCAATACTCTTAGTAAAAACTAATTTAATAAATGCGAACTTGTTACTAAAGCCAGGCAAAATGTAGTATGAGGATCTTCACCTTCTCCTTAGTTTTTCACTGCATCCAGGACAGAACAGAGGATTAAGGCTATGATTACTTTCCTGCTGCTCTGTATCACCAGTTCATTTCACACACTGAGACTCTGAACACTCACAGAATAGTAATCATCAACTGATCGTCAGTGATTTAAGCACAAACTGAAGCAGTCACTAACAGCTGAAAAGCTCAAACTACTATCCAAACCTCAGTCTTTGTCTATTCTGGTCTGAACTGAAAAAAAACAGAGATTCTGGAACAAATTCAGAATAGTTTGGCCTAGAACAGTGCTGGAAGCAGGAGCTGGCTTGCTAACAAAACTTGGTTTTCCATAGAAGAAATAAATTGTAAAAAAAATTTCCAAAGCTTCTGCATGCATTGCTAGAATGGCTGGATTACTTTAAATCATTTCTATTATTAACAAAGTGTTTCATTAGTTTCAGAAACCATGACGCTTTCTAAAGTATTTGTTTAACCACCATATACATATGAAAGAGGGAAAAAAAAATCCTCCCTAGCTAGCTATCTGCAATCCAAACATCAGCTTAATTTCCCCCCCAGTAGTATAATTTTTCTGCAAGATAGCAAAACACTAGTGGTTCATCACAAGTTAGGATCTTGTTAACAGCAGAAGTCAGTATTAAATCATCCGAAAGCAGCTCAACTGACCCAGGTTCAACACATTAAAGATTTATATAAACCCATCTGCATTCAAAACATGAGCCAAAGTTTCAGATTAAATAGGATAAAACCAAAATGTAGGTTTACTGAAAATTATTGCACTAAACCAATTTAATCAATTGCTTATATCGGGTAAAAGGTTAAGTGTGGCTCCTTTCTGACACAGGGTAACTGTACAGACTTAGAAGAGGAAACAGCTGCAGTATTCACAGCCTGCAGAAAGTCAAAAGACCCTGGCTTGGATTCTTTATGCACCTCGGATTAATTTTAAGAACATTTATATTCACGCAAAATTACAAATAAACCCATTTATTACAAAAAAATATTCACATATATAATTTTGCCTGAACAATACATTAGACATTTAAGAAATCTGCCATGTTTTTAAGTTCCTCAGAAGAAATTCGCAGTGTGCTTCCACCCGTGTTTTGCTTCAAGCCACTAAAGGCTAGTAAAGCATGTCCTGCAAATGCCACAGCGGCTATGCTGAATTCAACAGTGGATGTGCTGAACCAGGACCTTCCAAACCAGTCTTCACTGAAAAGCCTTAGTCCTGTAACGCCTTGGCTTTACCTGCGCCAGAGGTTTTGAGGGAACTTTGCACCCCACAGATCGGCTCAAATTGTGCTGTCAACCAAAGACTGAAAATGAGCATGGCTTGTGACATGTTGTCTTCCTAACCAAGGTCTAAAGAAGACACCCAATGGTCATATATTCTACTTGGTGACTTTCAGGCTCAGGACTGACAGCTTCTTTAATGAACTCCATGCTACAAATGCCAAGTCTCTGAGGAAATTCAAGTACACATTTTGGTGCTGAAAATAAGTTATTTAAATTACATTTATGGGATTGCTACATATGGAGAAAATCAGGTTTAGTTCTCTCAGCATACAATCTTCTAAATAGATGAACCTCCAATTAAAGAAAAATATGAATCATTAATTCTAAATCTAAACATGCTTGGACTTTGGGTAACTCTGGAAATTAATGTCTCAGATTTCCAATGAAAGTAAGCCCAATTAAATTCCACAGTTCCCTGTGTTTATTCCTTCCAGATATATGTGCAATGTAGCAAACAGCTATTTCAAACAATTCCAAGTAGCTGTGGCATGTTTGTTCATGTCTACTGCAGCTCAGAACCATAAAAGGTATAATGCAATTTTTTTCCCCTCTTTGGCACATGTCAAATAAAGGGATTTTATCTTGCTGTTGCTCCTGCATTTTTGGACAAATCCCTGATCCCACCACAATTAACAAGCATGTTCCTCTTCTGCATCCACACAGCATAAACAACAGGGCAGGCCCAACAGGAGATATACAGAAGGAATAAAACAGCATTAAGCAACATGTTATTTTAAGTGAGTGAAGGGAGAAAGTCTTACATCCTACAAAAGTCTTGCCTCAAATGACCACTGGTTGGAGAAGGAATGAAATCTTCTTGCACCTCTAGAAAATGCACTCACCAGTCTTGCAGCCACCCATTAATTGTGCTGCCATTTAAAAACCTGCATTTCCAAGTGGCAGAGACTGTGTAGTCATAGATCAACTCACCCCAGTTCCAGTCCATCTTTAATTCCATACTCCTCAGATGCAGACCATGCCTCTTGCAGGGACATCTCTATTGCAAGTTCAGCTTGAGGATCTCTCTTCACAGAAGCTTATCAAGTTGCATTGCTTCCTTTGTTTGGAATAAGAATGACAGAAGCAAGAGCTGGTCTCTGAATCGCAATTTAAGTGATGAATTTTTCCCTCCTCAATTCTACTGAGAGGGGATCTTCCCAGATGAGGCTGTGCATGGAACTCATCCATCGACTTCAGCTGCTTAGAAAGAGATACCAAAGCTCACCAAATCACCTTTAACTTGCTACTTCACCTTAAGGTAAAAGGATTAGCTATGGCTTAACCAAAAAAAGTCAGGCAGACAGCTGACATGGACTGGAAAAGACCCTGTGCAAATCCTGTAGGAGCAGGGGATTTCAAAAGCATTAAACTGTTAATCCAGTAAAGAGGAAGGGACCACACCAGTTACAAGTGCAGTCAAACAACGTAACTATCCTCATTTTAAGGGAACAACTAACTTGTGAAAGTAAGGGTGTGAATTTCCATGACATGTCTAGCTGTCATCCCATAATAAGCCCAAGATAATGGCTGGCTTCACATCTACTGTTTTCACAGAGGCAGAAGAGAGAGCTGCATTTGTTGCTCTGAGTGTTACACACACACACTGATTTATGGCTGTACTTCACCCAATAGCCTGAGCTATATTTTGGTCCAGGATAGACAGCCAGAAGAAACATGAAGTCAAAAATCAACCAAAGCTGAATACAAACACATGTTCACAAATGTCTGATCAAATTTATGATGTTAAGATGTGTTTAAAGTATGTTTTAGAAGGAAATTGCAAAGCAAATGCCAATTTGTGTAATCTATTTTTATTTTCCATAACCTCCAATACTGCTCTTCTGCAAAACACAGTCTCAAAATTCTCCATTTCACCACACAGGAATCTGAAAGAATTTCACCTTCTTTCCAGGTGCTAGCTATACTGAAATGTCTATACCCTGCATAATGTTTCCAGAGGAAAAAAAAAAAAAAAAAAAAAAAAGACATCCTCACACTAAATATCTATAGCAATTATATTTGCATCTGTTTTGGGGTTTTTTTTGCTACACAGAGAAAGCAAGGAAGAGTAAAATTGCTTTTAAGTGCAGCTACACAGAATAAATCCCAGAGAGATTTTTGCAATACGTTGAAGCTAGGTTTAATTTTGACTGGAAATTCTCCAAAGGAATGTTTTTGCATAGGAAAAATGCTGATTCATCAGAACCAAAGCATTTAGTAATAGTAAAAGGCCAACTAGAGTGGAAACCTATCTTCTACTGGAAACAGGCCTGGGGCTCCTGCCAGCTTGCCTGAGGCTCTGTGCTGCACAGATGGGAAACCAAATCATCCTGAAACTAAAGATAAATGGCTTGATGTGGAGATAAGACGACACATTAACTCCTGCTTCCCATGTCCTAAATTCCCAAGGTGTCCTGTTCTGACAGAATTTACGTGGAGGATTGCTAGGCTAGCAGAGAAGGAATCAAGGTGCTGAGGGTAAATGGCCACAGTCCCCAGGGACAGGCAGTCCCTCTGCTCCCTGCTTGCTCTTCCCTCATTTTTTCGCCAGGGCAACAGAATTCAGGAGCTTTGGTTTATGAGAATATTGTAAACCTCACAAAGCTCATACAGAGGACAAACCTGCTAGTTTTGGGGAAAAAAAAGTTTCTCTGAACTTTCTTTTGCCCCCCAAGATGCTTTCACCTGTATAAAGTCTCGCACTGAAACAGAATGTCTTTTATGCTGGTCTCGTTCCCTTTACTGTTCAATGTGTATGTACCAGAGAGATCTTTTCCTCCAGCTGCAGAAGGTTTGGTATTTCTGTTAAGTGGCAAAATTCTATTAAATCCTAAATTAATAAAGTTAATTGTAAGGATCATTCAAATATACTAATGTGTAACTACAGGTCAAGCTGCCACAAAAATCCCCAAACATCAGGGAGCAGTGGGTGCTTAGTCACCCTGAGATGGGCCCAGGTCTCAAACTTGTCACACACGGTTCTGGAAACTCCAGAAGTGCAATTATCCTCCTCACTGCCCCTGAGAACATCAGTGCCACTCACTTGCACCGACAGAAGCAAGAATGAGACTTGGCTCAAAAAGTTGCTGCTTGAAGCTTGCAACCTGGGCAAATGTAACTTGTGGAATAAAATTTGCAGGGAACATCATGACAAGACAGCACTCAAAATACAGCTGACTGTTAAAATAGACACAGACCCTCTGGCAAAAGGCTTGCACAAGAGGATGATCTTGTCCTGCTAACAGGCACAGAGGTTACATGTTGTCTGTGCTGTGATAATGAGATCTGCCAGACAGTGCTCAGGTGAGAGCACATCTGCTCAGCTGATCATTACAAACAACTTTCCTTTTACCTCACCAGGTCTTCTGATGCATAAGTACTTCTCAGGGCATTGGGCCATCCTAGACTGCTACTCAGTCGTCGTTCTCTGCTCCTCTAACAGCACAAGGAAGGGCTGAAAAATTCTCAGCGTGTCCAGAAATCCAGCTCTATCTTCCCACTTCATTTAATTTGGACAAGTCTATTCAGAGCTGGAGCCAGCAGCAACAGGGGGCTGCAGGAGTACCAAGTGGCTGATGCTCAAATTAAGGAAGGCAGAGACAATGACAGATCCTTCAGGGGTAGGATTGCTGGCAGGGGCATAAATATTTTCAAATCAGAGGTAAATTTAGATGTCTCTAAGACAGGCATTCAGTGAAGCTTTTGGAAAGTGACGCTGACTGCTAAGTCATTTTGCGGGGTGCCTGTGACCCTGGTGCCCCGGAATTCAAACCAGCTGCCTGCTAGCCTTGGTGGGACACAGGGAAATGTAAACTTTCAAAACAAAAAAGAAAGCTAAATTCCAATAATAACTAAGGACAGCATACTATTGACTTAAATAAGTAGAATTTCCTACAAAATTGCAGTTTCTGACTTTGTTTTGCAATTTTTATCATTTAGATGCTCTAAAAGATGCAATAATGGGAATTACTGTAATGGAGTTAAATATAGTGAATAATCCATTGGCCTGTATCTGGGAAAACATCCCACAAATGTGCAACACTCAGAATGCAACTGAGTTGTACGCTAGGAATTACTAATAAATATATTATATTTCTGAAAATTGCCATACGCCATGTCAAACAATTTACCAAGTTGTTTGTCCTAGCAATAAGACCTGCAACTTCTAATGTGGCATTCAAAACACAGTGATTTAACTAACAGCTCCTCCTTTTTATCTCTTTCTTGAGGTAGACTTTCACACTTGCCCCTTTTCTGGTATTCTAGATCATTGCCTTTCTTCCCAGACCTCAAGGACATCCCCTTATGGCTATTTCAGAGGGACCAGAGAAGAATATTTTGGAGTTCTTAAGACACTGGGAAACTTCAAACCCACAGGATGATCATTATATTAAGAGTCACAGTCTGACTGTAACAAAGAAAAACACCACTGCAATAGTATGTATCTCTTCAAGTCAATATTAGACTCCATCTGTGGCCAAAAGAGATTTCTCTAGAAAAGACTATCATAGCCATGCAGTTTCCTACTGCAAAAAAATTTCTCACTTTATACTGACTGGAGAATGAGGGAACCCCTATACTGGCTCAGCTACAGTTATTCTTTGTGAAACACCTCAACAGAAACCAAAAGGATAATGGGGATTATAGAGATAAGAACATTTCAAAGAAAGTCAGGGAATCTTATCAGAATTTTTTTCCAGCCAGAACCATATAATGAAAACTACAGACTTCAGTTTTCAGAAAACTACAGTACCTTTCATGAGAGCTACTTCCCACCAATCTCTACTAAGAACACTAATGAGCAAGAAGTGCTGGGACATAAAAAGAACATATCTGATACAAGCATAACATAGGATTTCCACTGCTCTCTTCTAAACTGTCTTACATCAGCAAGTTTGACCTTCACAGGATTATTTCTTGGAACAACTCGTTCTGGAGCACAGAGAGAAGAGGATGTTCTGCCCCTTGTCTTGAAGCCTGGCTTGGAGCAGTTCAAGCTCAGCTCTAACGGAGCTCCTAATGAACAGTTACCACCATATAATCAAATGCATTGTCCTTGAGGAAGAAATCCTGGGGAGGGTAGGGGGAGGGCAGGGTTGGGCAGAACATATCAAAGGAACATTCAATCTGGCAGAATGACAGTAAACTCTAGAAAGAGAAATTTTTCCAAAACTTAGTTTTGTTAAAAACACCCTGAAGAGTAAATATACAAATCAAGGTACTTAGCAAAGATGTTGCTCTTTGTTTGTTTGAATGAAAAATCCATCCATTAGAAGAGAGAAATCCAGCCACAGCTGCACAGTAACCTTAAGTAAACTAGAAACAAGAAATAGACTTATAATTAAGTGCAAAGTGTTACATGTGACTCACAGGCAGTGATCTGGAACTACATGATTATCATAAACCTTCAATATTTGATGTAGTTGCCTGTAATCCCAAAAAGTCCCAAGTGCCAATATCTCCTTCGCTTGTTCAGCCAGGTTGTCTGAGGTGCGATAGAAAGCGCCGAGTTTTGCCAGTTGTACACGAACATAGATAACCAAGAACACTCTAGCAGGTACTCTAAGGCATACATGAACTTGAAAAGGACATAGAAATGAGACAGTTATCGATAAGTTTATGAACCTGGCTCATAGGCATACAATTTAAAATACATAGTCTCTTGTATAAGAAAAAAAGTGTATTTTCTAAAGCAATGGAAATTTTGTGAAAAAAGTAATGGACAACAAAGGAACTTGCTCAGTAAATAGAACTGTATTGTAGCCATCTAGTCAAAATTTCCTTGTGTCTTCTGTTGGAGACACATAGATGGTCCTGTCATGAGACACAGAGCTAATTAGGTGTGACTACAACTGTCTCTTCATGCATAGAAGTAAAGATGTGCCCCTAGCATGAATCATAACAAGGACAGCAGAAGGCCAAAATGCCAGTCTTGCAAATTTATGCAGGATGTTACAGGAAAAAGTTCCAGATTTCTCAAGACTGCAATGTACATATTTCTGTTGAGTACAAGATACATGGATATCTTGAGATGTCTTCATAATCACCTTCCTCTACCATCCACTTCTAGAGCCTCTTCCCTTCTTTAAAGGTTCACTTATGTACAAAGTCTGCTCTGATGCGACACAGCTGGTGATCACTGGACTCTTGTTTAGACCTGGCTATTCACACTGAACCCACTGTAGCCTCATCCAGGTGCTGCAGGACTGGACCCTTTTCAGAGAGGTTGCTGCCTGCTTGCCACACTCTCAACCCTGGCTCCCCTTCCCTTGCCAGGCACCCAGCTCCTTGTCACACGCATTTCACCGTAGTGATTTCAAGCATCTGCTGAACAGCACCCATGCACCAGCTCACACAACAGCTCAGTGTTAAACATCTGCTGGATCAATACTCTAAATGAACCACAAAGAGAGTCAATACTGTGGTTGCTTCATCTTGGGAAAACTAGAGAGAGTTGGACTGATGTCCATGTTGCGATGGAAAGTTCTCTGGCTGACTTTGTAGGGGGTGGTTTCCATCCCTTTGTGGAGCCGTGATTTGTTTCTTGATAGCTTGCCAAGTGTCCTCTGGGACAGATTATTCCTCAGCATTTTCTGAATCTCTGTCAGTACAGTCCAATGCTTCCTCCTCCCAGCTCTCATGCATGTAATGACTCAGCCTTGGCTCTCACTTTCCCTTTGCTGAACTTTGTGACAATATTTTCAGCTGCATTACTGTGTGGCCAAAAGAAGTATGTATACACTGTGCCAAAAAGCAATTTCAAACAACAGAAAGAAAAAGCAAGAAAGCTATTTGTTTGCTTTGTATTAGAAAACCTCTACATTTTATGTCACAAAACAACATGCATAGGGATGCTTGTGTTTATTTACTCAGGATTGTTGCGACACATAAGACGTTCAACAGTTGCTAAATCTGCAGAAAGTTTTAGTTGTGAGAAGTTTTAAATAATGCTTTCTAGTTTCCTAGGCCTCATACCATATTATCATCTGAGGACACTAACAAGATACCTTTGAGACCTGAAAAATTTAATTGGTAGAATGAGCTGCAGAGATGGAGCTGTGGACATGCAAAGTGGGTTAAGACAAATCTCTTTGAATCACGGGCCTAGAATTGGCTGCAACCAAAATAACCAGTTATTGTTACAAAAAGGCAAGGACAAGAGAATTAATGACTAGAACTTCATAGAGAAAGGCCACAAGGAGTCGGTGATGTTTCTAATCAAAATAAGAGGATAGGATAGTCAGAGAAATTGGGAGCCACTCTAAGGTAATTTTCAATTTGCCTTTAAATGGATAGAAGAGGATAATAAAGTTCTTGTTCAGATAAGCTTGGTCCTCTTTTCACAGTTCAGTTCCAACTGAAAACACACAAGGAAGGAAAACCCTAACTAATGTAGAATGATGCATGGTATCTTGAGGGGCAGAGAAAGCAGTACAGGTACTGGGACAAGGTAAATCCTTAACACCTTCCCCCAATTCCCCCACTCCAGAGAAAAAATTCCTGATTTAAAAACCCTCTATACCAAAGCTTATCATTACGTAGTTAATAAAAGCTTGATGCACCAGTGTTGCATAACTTACAGAATAATTAATTACTTTGTGAAAGTGGTGTGAGGCACAATTAAATTTCAAATTGAAGTATTGACTCACTAGAATAGCCTGCATTTTTTCCAAATTTCAAAATCTAGGGAAAAACTTAAGTTCAGTAGCAGGATTTGATAAACTGTGCATGCATTTTTCCTCCTCTTTCTCAGACCAGTTTTGTTAGAGTTGTGCTCTGCTAACCTATTTTACTCCAGTTGTTGAGTAGCAACAACTCACATTGATCTCTTGGGCAAAGCTCCCACTCTTGATTTTGTAAGGGCTCACAAACCCAGAGATCAGACCTTTGCCTTGACGTAAGATCTAGAGGGCTTTGTTTACAAAAGAATTATCAGTGCCAGTTGGTGCTGACCAAGGGGTACACAAGGCCGCCTACCTTTGCTGTGTTCTTGTAGACTTTTCTCTTGTAAAGCTTTACCAGTATTGAGATTCCCAATTCAATGAAAAACTGTTGTAAACAACTCCTCCTATCAGCATCTTTCCTAGGTCACAGTCAGGCTTTCACAAGCATCTTCCCCAAGAGAGATGTGCTGTTGCCATGGCCTTTCCTCGGGATATCACTTATATAACAGCTCGATCTCTGCAGTGACGCAAGCCTCTTGCATTCCCGGCCACAGCAGGACAGTGTGTGAAACACGCACCCTCCAGGAAACAACAGTTCAAATTATGATAATACTCCACTTGGGATCTCTATCTGGGGATGAGCCTGAGTTTAAACAGTGCACAGATGCATGTATTCTCTGAAGATCACACTTATTTGTATGTACACAGAAAACTGCCAGGAGGTACTATAAGGTTTTTCTTCTACCTCCAGAGCAATCTGCTCCCAGCTTGACAGAATCCATTTCTGTGCCATGGTTTAGGCTGCTCATGCTAAACAAGAACTTTTCCGTCAGTACAGGTTTAACTACCCCTTTAGGTTGGCTGTTCTGAAGAGCTGGAAATGTGGAGAGAAAAGTCTCTGCTCCATTATTTCACTGTCAAATTGTTTAGGAACCAATAAATACAGATTCTGTTCCTGCCTTCTAGCATTCAAAAAAAAAAGTGGAATTATTTAAAATAAATGAACAAGAAGAAGGAAAATAAAGGCAACTTCTTCCCATTCTAGGGGCTAGCTAACAGACAAGTTCACACTGTACTTACTGTGGCTAAATAGTATGTCTTCTGTTTCCCTTGTATAAACATTTACAGTCTTGAGTAGAACAGAAGAGAGAGGTTCAAGAAACTATAATGTTTATATCAAAATGCCTTGCTCTTGGCAAAATATGTTGATTTTCATAAACAAAGTCGTTTCAATAAACTCCTACATTATATAGAGGCTTTTCTGATTTTTTAAATTATGTTTTATAACACTCTATACAGGCATAGCACTGTATGCTATGGTTTAATAGACATCAAATTTAAAGAAGAGGTTTGTGGTTGTTAAGCTATGGATGTGCTCACCTGTATTAGGCAGGATTCTCTAAATCTTGCCTGGTTTTAGGAGTTTAAATAATATTTGGCTGGGAACCTCCTAGAGTCCTGGGTGCCCTATGCACAAGCCAAGCCGGTCAGTGGTTGGCAAATACGAACCCATGGGAGTCAGGTGAGCTGGTGAACTCCACTCTGCCTCATTGCCAGTCCTGAGCTAAGGGGATTGAGCAGGGGAGAGGTGGGAGAGATGACAGTGCATAAAGGAATGTGTCAATTATACAGACTACATAAAGATCATGTTTGTGGTCTGACATCAGACACACAGAAATGATGCTTAACACTCAGTGTGGGAACTTCTTGTCTTGCGTAAATTATTATTTCTGCCTCCCCGCTTACCCATTAGGAGGGTTTGGGGATATTGTTAGCTGCAATTTTAAGGGGGATGGTTTGTTTGTTTTTAAAATATTCTGATGCATCTTTACAATTTCTGTTAGGTAATATGAAGGGAAAGCAGAACAAGAAAAGTGAAACTAGAAAGATGTCAGACTAAGAATACAAAATGGTGTTATGTCAGGGAAATTATTTCTCTTCACCTGATGGAATAAGTTATTCCCATTTAGCTTGAAGCTAACTTTCCTCCTAGTTCTACACGAGAGCTGAACTAGATTTTTAGGTGACTATTCCAGGGCAGATTGTCATCGGTTTTAGGCATGACAAAAGAGAGAAAGACAATTCTGTTCTATTTAGGGATGAAAAATTTAGAAAGTGAAATTCACTAAAAATGTACAATTCACTGTTTAAGATGAATAAACCACCAAGTAAAGTAACATGAAGAGGAACCTGTTATTCTTCTAGGGCAAATTCAGAGCAACTTCGACTTTTTACTGAGGAAAGGGAGCTATTTGCAATACAGCCTTGCATGGTGGGCTTTTTCTACGCTACGCCACAGATTTCTATAAGAAATTAGTGAGGCTGCAGCACATTTTCTCCAGTACAAGGGAGAGCAGAACCTTTCTTGACTGTTTCTGCTACTCTGTTCATTAGCTTTATACTAATTTTATTTCAGAAGTGACAAACAGCCTCAAAGAAGTTCAGTGCATACATTCTCTTTTGTAATGGGGCAGCTCAAGTTTTCACATATGTATGTTTGCTTCTGCCCTGCTTACCCATAGGCGTTGAGTTTTGAACATAATTCTTATCATATACAAGCCAGGAGACCCTTTTCAGTGGTCTGCAAGCTGCAGAAATTCAAAGAACATTTGAAAATCCACATTGCAGTGTTTATCTTCTGGTTCTGAAAATGAGTTTTAAAACCTAGGCAGTACAGAGAAACATACAAGAGGTTGGTTTTCCCAGCCTTTGCCAGCTCAAAAGAGGGAACACAATGCACCAAAGCAAGCCTTCTCCCAGCGTTCTGTATGGATATAAAGTGAGGGATTGACTCCAGGTGATCTAAAGAGGCATCTTTCCATCTAATGCTTATTACAACTAATGAGAAGGATTGCATGGCCACAGAAACAACCCAAAGACATTTTGTATTTATTTGCAAACCCTCTCTCAAGAGAGGACTTCCTCTGGTCTTGAGTTTCCTTCTCATCATCTCCTTCTCCACAACAAGATTACAGAGCTCCCCAGTAGAGGGTCTAACAAAAATTTGCTCTGAGGACTAAAGCTCACCATAAACTTGCTTAGTATGAGTGACTCTGATGACTGACAAAGCCAGGAAAAAATGGAACAAATCACTACAATGACTTACCATCCACTTCTAGTAACAAAGAACCAGATACTTTACTTTGTGGGTAGTTAACATGAGAACTGGCAACCGAGTCACAGTGGCCCTTGAAACACGCTCTAGATATACTGGGCCCCACTATGATGAGCATGGTCAACAGGGAAGGCTTGAGAAACCACAATAAGAAACTCTTCTGGAAAGTTCAAGTTGCAGCAAAAACGGGAGCCCAGGGAACTCTTACTACTTTGCCAAAGCTGTAATTTAATGTTCAGACTAAATTCATTGTACTGTGCATTGGGGAGACAATGTGGTCTGGAGGTTACAGAAGAGGGCTGGGAACCACAAGTATCCTCTTGGGATCCTACCCAAAAGGAGCTGCTCACTGCATGACTTGAAGGAAGTCACTTAATCTGATTTCTGTATGCCTTAGTTTAGATATGAAACCGAATAGAAAGCAGACCAAAGCTAAAATTCCTGGTGCTGCAGTCAGACCTTATCTATGCACAATAAATAAGCCTTTTTGACACAATCCATTATGTGAGGGAATATCAGAGAAGGGGACCCAGAAACAGTTCACTTTCTTAACAGCAAGCAAAACCAGGCACAAAGAGTAGCAGCATTCTCAAATATTGAAGAAATATATACGGCTAGTACAGGAAACACTACAATGCTCACAGTGCCTGCAGACAGTGGCTTTTGAGAGGGGAAAAAAAGTCTTGGAAGTCTCATTGGCATCATATCACACATTCATTAAAAATACAATAACTCAGCAATCAAATTGGCTTTAATTGCTGGTGCTGAGATGAGGGTGTGCACTTGGAGTAATTTCATCAAGATTTTGCAGTATCCATTTGTGAGAAAGAAGCAGAGAACATGGAAGCTGTAAGCAGACGTGCTGTTCCACTGGTGATCTACGCAAATGGACAGAACAGTCCTCCAGGGCCATATGCCTACACAGCATCCCAAGCCAGTTTGCAGCAAGGTTAAGTGGATGTCTTTTTACACCACTGCCAGTTTGAAAGTCCAGGGTTTTCTTATTACATCTGGAATCTGGTTATTAGATGTCTGAGTTTACTACACTTAGGGCTTCCTGGAAGCTCTTAGTCTGTTTCAGCTCTGAATTTAGAAGATCATGAAAGAAAAGTGGTCTCCCCTCAGGTTGGAGGGAGACCTATATAAACTATGATTTTCAAGCAAACAAACAAAGCAACCAACCCTGACTACTCACAAAGTGGCCTAAGTAATGAAACTTCAAGTCTGGATCCACATCTCAAAATATTCTGAAAGTTTAAAGGGTTTTGGACTGGAAAACTGACACATGGAGCCATCACTCCACATACAAATTCAAGAAGTGGAGTCAGAGGAATTCTGTTCAGGTCCCTATTTTGTACAAGAAATATTCCAAACACATTAAAGTATACTGACAGCTCATCATCAGATGGAGATTTTAACCCCTGGAATTTCATTTATGCTATATTCAAACCCCATTTTCTTTCTCCTGCCTGTGAGCAGACAACATTGCAGTAAGGCTGTGATGACTGGCAGGGAGATCTTCAGTTTGGAAGGTGTGCAGGAGCCCAGGCATCATCCAAGGAAATTTTACTCAAGTAAAAGATCCTGAATAAAGCTTGAAACACAAACCATTTCATTCATCTAGCCCAACATTCTCTGAAAGCTGCACCACGATCCAAACAAACAGACTGACTATACATTAAGCCAAAGAAAGGAAAGTCTTAACTACAACAAGATTTTCCCCCTCTCAGTTTAATAAGTAATGTATCATCACCTAAAAAAAATTGCATAATAAATTTTAATTGCACTCTTATTATTTCCATGTTATTTTATTTCTTTTTAATACTTTTTAATATTTCCTTTAAAAGTCATGTCAAATTAATACGATGGGAAAATATTCTGCAATGACTATGCATTCTCTCTCTGCTCACAAATGGCTTATAAAATTCAGCAGTAACATTTTGGCAACCAGAATTATTTACATAGGAGACAGATGACTAGGCATGGGAAAGCAGCTTTTTTGTTCACATCAAAGGACTACATACAAATTCTCACATAGTACATATACTAATTTTTATTTACAGGCAAGAAAGATTGAGCAACTTGATACAAGCATGAACTGTGAGAAGTACAGTAGGTTGAAATGGGGAGATGCTGCAGCCCTTGCACAACATAAGGAAAAGTTGCCCTATTGCATCATATAGGAAAGTGCTGGCTCACAGTTCAATCCAGGGCACCAAAGCACAGCTCCACACACCCTCTGCTCTCTTTAGATGTCCTGCAGCATAAAGGAAGTTGCAAAGTGACGTTTCCCCCTGCAACTACCTCAAAAATAGCTCCCACTGTACTACTAAGTATTTCAGAACAAAACAAAAGCCACAAACCAAGCAAACCAACCAACCTTTAAACCTTTTATTGCTTAAAAACAATAAACCACAGAGTTAGCCTGCAATAGGATCCTGGCTACAGCTATCTCCTATAAATGCTCCCTCATATCAATCATTCCTCATTACAAAAAAACCCCAGTTTATTCAAGGTACAAAACTGAGTGTAGAAACTGGCTTTTAAAGGTTTGGAAAGAGGTATCTCAGCAGGGTATTTAGTGTTTAAGAATTGAATTCTGCAGCAGCCCTCAACACAAGAAGCTAGCAGCTCCAAACTTACTAGCTCACACCTCAAAGGCAACCTCAGTTCGACTGGGTTTTGAATACAAGTTGTAGCACACTGTTGTTTTAGTGATCAGTAACAGGACCAATAATATACTATCTGGTAATAAAAAATGTTGCACTTTTTTTAACCCTGCCATTTTTTATTTTTCTCTCCCCTCAAATGGTTGCTGTTGGCTTTGATTTAAACTTCAGTCCTCCCACCTCTGACAAGAATTGCATCAACTTCTAAAGAGCTAAACCAGTTCTTTCATGGCAACAGAATGTAGCATGAACAGAGACTGTGAACCATTGAAAGTTACACTGGCAATTAGTGACCAAGGACAGTCCAAAATCCATGGTATTTCAACAGTAAACCACTGTCTCTGAATGTGCATGCATGTACATTTTAGTGTGATGTTTAACAGGAACATGCATTGGAGGCCTTATAGTCTCAATACTTGACCTTCTCTGATCAGGGATGAGTGACTTGTGGATCAGAAGAGCATTTCTAAAGCTAAACACGTATTTGAAGTAATTCATACAAAAATTTCTAGGATAGCCCAACCCTTTTTTTTTTTAAATCATTTAGTATTTGATTTTTTTTCCTGCCAGCTATTTACTTCTCTTGTTTCTTCAGCAAACACTTCCTTCTTACTTCCTTAAGAAACACTTCTTTACTAGGTAATTGGAAACAGGGATATGAAGAAATATGCTAATGATCAGATACCAGTAGACCTTATGTGAAAAATCTTTGTTTTGTATTTTTAAAGGCAGAAATGAGTAATGTGAAAACATGTACATACTTGATCAAGAAACAAGGCAGTTAAACCTTTTTGATTGTGTTGGACAGTAGTGTTCTGTTCTTGCCTAAACTTTATTTAATACTAGTTTTATATGTGCTTTCAGGCTTAGCTAACATGAATATATAACGAGCACTTTCCACAGTGCTACCCCATGTAACCATTCCACTTAAATTCCCTCTTTCACACACCTGAGCCCACGCACAGTTGCCAAAGAAAATATTCAGAAATCAGTTAATTTCCTAACAGAGGTAAAGTTTCCTTTGCTGTTTGAGCAGTGAAGTTTTGCTACCTTCTCCTTAATTTTTAGTTATTGTCTGTGTCTATATTGTAGAGGAAAAAAGGTATAAAAGAGGGTATATCACTCTAGTTAGCTCCTCTAAGTATACAGTAGGCCAGCCAGCTCAGGTCAGATATTAGTTAACACAAAATAGCTGAGTTAGTGGACCACACTCAAGGTAAGAGGGAGGCAGAATTTCAGTACAGGCAATTTGTCACCTCTGCTAGTTTATCAAGGACCTTTTCCCCTGTACAGTGTGGATGTAGCTTTTCATTCAGAATCCAAGCCAGACAATGTATAAGTTCATTTACTGTGGGTCAGCATGTTTTACAACCTTTTTATTTTATTACTGCTTAAGCTTAGAGTCTAGTTATAGACCATGACTCCAGATGTGTTACCTACCACTAAAAAAAGAAAAAGCCCACCCAAAGGGTTCCAGATTGACAATCAGGTCATGATCCAACAGCCGGGTCCAGACAACCAGGCACAGAGCAACAAGCAAACAGCTTTGGGAACACCACCCACAAGCAATTGTAAGACACCAAAAACAGAAGAGAAGGCATGTGCAAAACAAACGGTTTCCAAGTCTGCAGATGATATTGATTCCTGCCCTTCAAAAGTTTGGTGACTAGTCTAATTCAAGATAACATAAAAACAATCCTGCTTTCCTGCGGAGTACCAGATTAACTCATTTCACACCTGGAAACGGGAGAGAGGCAGGAGTATGTAACATGTGCTTGCCACAACTCACAACCTGATTAGTTTGTGTTGCTGGCCTGCCAAACCGTGTTTAAATCTGGTAGGCTGGCCTCCAAGGAATGCCTGGTAGTACCAAGGCAATTACTGCAGACATACTGACTACTTAACAGCTCCTCACAATGACAAGATGTCAGTCTTGGGGTAACCATGGTTAAGTGACACTTTGAGCACATAGAAGTCGCTTGTCTTGTTTCCTGTTCCAGTCTTAAATTGAGCATGTGCGTCCAGGCTCCCTAACAACTCTGCTGTTGAATTTTAGGACTCTAGTCATTCTAGCCACAGATCTAGCCATACTGCTGGAGGTCACCATTTTGGAAAAATAAATATCAGGGTTTTCCTCCATAGATTACACAAAAGGAAGCTGTTCTTCACATGAAGAACGGTTAAGTTGAGGAACACCACTGTGGGATATAGTGGGTGCTAAAAGTTTACAAGTGTTTAAGGAAAAACTGGACATGTCCATGAGAGAGATTTATTGAACGTTACTACACAGCAGCTCTGTCTGACTAAGGAAGTCTCCAAGCTGAAAATGGTGGGAGCCCAGGAGAATGTTCATGGGAAATGGTACACATTCATTTTGCTCCCACACTCTTCCCTAGACAGTCATCCATTTTCAGTCACTGCCAGAAACAAGATGCTGGGCTGGGTAGGTGGTAGATCTTTGGAATGAAATGAAGGTTCTTATATCCCTGTTTCCTATAGACTGGGATTTCTTTACTTGCTGTTCTCTTAAGCTGTTGTTTACTGCCATTATACACTGAAAAACTACATTCCTCTCAGAGGCTTCTGCATTTAACTGTTGCATGTATTATGACCATTGGGCATATAATTACTATAGTGTATCAAACTATTTTACAAACCTGTATGCAAGCCCCAATCAGGAAATAATGAAAAGCAGTTTCTGCAGATGTTATTCCTGGACTCTACTTCAGACAGCACACACAATACAAAATTATGCGTATGCCTTTCCAAGACTGCAGAAAATTGAGCTAGTTAATAATGAACAATTCAGCTACACAATGTCTACCATGAAAGCTAGACGTGTTTCATGTTTTGCACAGTACTTTAGTTCATTATGCAATTCTCGTTACTCAGGCAGAATTACAACGATAGTATCAAAGTTCAGTCTAGTTATCCCTGGCAAAAGATACTGTTCAATTCATTTCACAACAATTGTTTATTTCTCTCTCCTCCTAATAACATCAGCTGCTTTCAGCTCTGTTGAATGATGTAAATTAGTTATTCTATGTTATAAAGTCAGCAAGCAAATTGGCCTTTGTTTGCAATGGCCTCTCCAGCAGGAACCATTTGCCAGAGATCATAAGATGAACAGCTAATTGTGGCTTTCTAAAATGCCTTTCATTTTCTCAACTAAAGAAGTTCTATTTCTGCTTTATTTAACTGATTAACACTAGCAGAACTGTCCCCGTGGAGACAGGGTTAGCTTCAATGCATTGATCTGAACTTTCTAAAAAGCTTGGCCATTTTCCAATCTAAGATTTTCGGTTTTTTCCTTTGCAGATATTGAAGTCACTTTCAAAACTTCAAACCTGATATGCAATATTTATCATATTTAAAGCAGGGCATTATATTTCAGAAGCATTTTGGGATACTGTAATATTAAGTGACAGGTTTTCTAAAGGTGACAACAAATATTCCTAGTGGAAAAGCTCACAGCATATTTTATACAGTTACAGAAATCAAAGAAAAAGGATGCTTCCATCCATGCCACAGGGTATCTCTTGTTCGAAACACTCTTCCTATATAGACTTTGCTTATAGCATCCAGCTAAAGTGTAGGTCAAACCCAGTCAGGGTGGCAAAAATGACCACAGAACGGTGCTGAAGATTGGAAAGGTCACAAAGACTGGCATGATCGGGGAACTACAGCTACCTCCATACCGTATAGATAACACTCATTGGTGGCATGATTCAGAGTTTTAAAGACACTTAGAAACTACCTTTTAAATAACCTCAGAAAACTCATAAAAAGTTATTCTTAAATCAGCACAAGATCTGATTCAAGCTGAATCACAGAAAAACTGCTGTTTGATGACCACAATATAGTCAATTCTAATAACATTATACGAGAGAACACACTTCAAAATTCTGCCAGAGAAATGTTAAAGTTTATAAAGGAAACTAGGGGAAAATAGAAATCATAGTTAAAAGAAAGTCCAAAAGAGCAGCTACAGAGTAGGGTGATCGCATTCAGCAAAGATGCTACTCAAAGGTATTACATAAAGGCTCTCATCTCAGTTCACAGCCACCTGACAGAAAAAGACTCTGAAAGTAGCAATGAGAAGAAAGACTGTGTGGTTAAACATGAGAGTAAGGACTGCTATTAAAAGTGAAAGGGAAATTTCAAAATGTGGAAGACACAGCCAGATGGAGGACACAGAAAAAGGAGTTCATTCTGTCAAGTTAAAAGTGACAGTATATTAAAAACTTTTTCCTTGTTGGCATGAAGTACAACTTGCTATAAGTATAAAGACTACCAATAAAAACTTTTTCAAACATACTGGAAGTCATAAGACTGCTAGAAAGTTTCTGAAACCCACAGATCATAAAGATATAAACACTGAAGATAAGCCCATTTCAGAGAAGCTAACAAATTCTTTCCGTTTGTGTGCAGTACAGAGGCAGTCAGGCAGGTTCACCCACTAAGCCAGTCTTCCTGAAGAATGACTCTGAGGAACTGCCTCAAATCAAAGTGTTGAAGAGGCAGCTTTTTCCCAGCTCTGTAAAATGAACAGCCATAAACCCAAGAGTTCTAAAGGAACTCTAATAAAATTTTGCTGAGCTACTACAGTAAGTTGTAAACATCTCTCACTTGTAGAGGAGTGCAGTGGGAAAATGTCTTGCAAATCTTGTAAAATGGCTCAAGCGTGTTCTTGCAAACAGACCCAATAATTTAACTCCTGCTTCTGTAGCCCAGTAAAATATATAGTGGAGGTCAGAATTAATAGATACTTGGATAAATATGATTTAATGAGGAAGAGTCAATGGGCTTTTCAAACACAAAGTGATGTCTAGTAAATCTTTCAGAATGCTTTGAAGAATTCATTAGTGTGTTAATAAAGACAACCCATAGTATATGGTGCACTCAGATTTGCCCCCAAAAATGCTGACTCAGATTTCCAAATGGCTTTGACAGCAACTACCTTTCTGTGGGCTGTCCAATTTTGCTCTAGGATAGAGCAGTGTCTTTGAAAAATTTGTAAGTTGTTAAACAACTGAAACAAAGATTTAGTTTTCAGATCAAAAGAAGTTATAAGAGGGTCCTCCAAGAATCTATACTGGGACCTGTGCTACTCAACATTCTCTTAATCTGAAAAAGTGAAATGGGGAGAGAAACAGTGCAAGAGAGTTTATTGATCATAAAACCAAAACATAAACAGCAAAAAAAATTAAATCCTCATTCCAGATAGTTAAACTAAAGCCTAACTATGAAGGATCACAAATTTCCCAATGTTAGCTAATTAGATCATTAAATAGAAAATAGAATTTATTGTCAATGAAAAGAAAGTAACTCACATGGGGAAAAGCATCCTTAACTATTCCTGTGCAGTGACAATGTCCGGTTTTGCTGTTAGTATTCATGTCTGTTATCCAAATTTTGCTGCAGGTAACACCTAAAATAGCAGATTGTCAGAAAGCAGCTAAAAGTACCAAATCAAGTGTTAAGAATTTTTTTGACATAAAGAGGTAGAAAATGTATTCTATTCAAAACCCACTGTTCACTTGTTGCACATTATATTTAATTCAGTATTTTCTTTCCTTTTTACTCTCCCCTATCTCAAAAAGAAGGCTGAAGAACTGGAAAAGGAATTGGAGAGCATTTCAGGTGAAGGATCACCCAATATACGCCTTGGGGAGGGTTGGTTTTCTTTTATTGCTGGTTTGAGATTTAGATTTTTGTTGTTGTTGGCTTGGTGCTTTTTTAAATACTACTTCCACAGACATTTATTCCCTCTGGTCATCAAGAGGATATCATATCAGCGAGACTGATTCTGGTTCTTCATGGAAGTTTCTGTGCACTGCTTTTAGTTTTCTGAACCATGCACAGAGGTACAGCCAGGTCCACAGCCCTGGTTTGGTCAAAAACATCTTCCAGGGGGAAGCAGGGGTGTCAAGAAAGGAACTCCTCCTTTTTCCTTTTATTAATACTCTTTTTTTGTTATTTATCAGATTCTTATGTTAAGGGTGACTGAGCAAACAGAGAAGAGTTTCAGTACAAGGCCTCTCTGTGACTCAATGCACTTTTGAGCAAATAAATATGCCTCATCTACTACAAGATCAATAGAGCCCACTTGCACTGCATTAGGTGGGTACTCGCTGCTCTTTGATATAATCCGGGAGTTTGATTATTTCTCAAAAAAAAGGCCAGAAATCAATTCTCTCATCATATATTAAGTTTGTACAAGTTCTAAATTCCTCTTTTCACCATATCAAAATGTTAATTATAAGTTGGGCAGACTTCCAGAATCTGTAGCCTTCTGAAAACATCTTTTAACATCTTTCTGTGGTGGCTGCACTGTTGACTTCACTGGGACTCAGATTTTTTGCAAGGGAAGTAGGGGGGTGGATGTCTTTACATATAAACAAAGGTTTTCTGAGAAGTCCCCAGCTAGCATCAAAACCAGGGCATTTCAAAGGCTACCATCTGTTGTAGAGGAACTGCAGCTCACAGAGCACAGAGCCAAAGCAGTTACCACCACATCTGGGGCAGCAGTTACCACCATTCCAAACAAACCAACTCCTGGAGCATTTTGGTGTAAACAAACACCGCAGTGCACTGTACCAGCCAAAAAACATTGGAAATCACAAGAGCACTGTCCACAAAAGCTCTAGTTCCCTGACAGAGCCCAGCACTTCTAGTTCATAAGCATCTTTGGACAAGGAACAAGAAAAAAATCTTAAGTAGGGAAAAGGGCACAGCCTTGATTTTGGAAACCACAGCAGTACAGTGGATACACAGATAGCTTTCCTCAAATAACTTGGCAGTAAGCTTTCTAGCTGTCCACAGACCACCAACCTTGAACCACACCACATCACAGCCCTACCAAATCCCACTTAAAGTACCAGTCCATGCAATTCTTCCCAGCTGCTTGACCACCACCAAACCTAGCTGAGAAAAATCAGGTTTATGTGGTACTCCGAAAATTACAGCTTCATTCCTGCCCTGTGAGCTCTCATACTGGCGACAGAAACACTCAGAAGTTTGAGCAAAACCTCAAATGTTTCGAGCCAGCTCCTTTCTTCTCTTAAGTCTTTCAGCAAACCCCCAGTTCAGCCAGGTCCAAGCTGCAGCACAGGTACAATGGCTTTCTGTGTGGCAGTTCCTCTTCAAAAGAAGTTCTGTAGAGCATCACTTTTCCATAGCACCAATAGAGCCAATACACACCAGAGCTTCCCAAGTGTGAATCCTTTTGCCTGGCTGCATTTTGATTTAATCTGCAAATACTAACATAACAGGTACAGTAGCACTGAACACGTCCAGCTTAGCTCCCTCCCCCTGCATGCCAAAACCAAGAGTGAGAAAGACAACAAATATGAGTCTTATTCCCAAAATACACCTTAGAGTACTCAAAGATATGATGATCAGGATCTAAAAGTTAGAACAGATTTGAACATGAACCTTTGTGTTCAGGCATCTCATCAAGGGTCTGGTATGACAGTATGCCAGATAGATGGGGAGGGAGGAACACACAACAACAGGCTTTCTGCTGGGAAACTTTTGTTTACCTGTCATGCAGTCCCTAGATCTGGAGGACTGAAAGCAGCTTTTTGCCAGCTCTTTTGCACGGTTGTGTTTACCTACTGCCCAAACATGATTACAGCCAGCTCTCTTGCACCACCATGCTTACCTACTGGCAAAGCAGGATCACATATCAGTCACCTCTCACGTCCTTTGGAGAGGTCCTTGCTCACCCTTTCACCTACCCAAATGCAGGAGGGACAGCTATGAAGCAGCAGCAGCAACCAGTCAGGGGCCACAGTTCTTAATTTAAAAATGTACAAATACAAAATGGGATTACTTGACAAACAAGGGAGACCAATATCTTTTTCCTTTACCTTCAAGCATAAAGTTCTGAAGACAGACACAAGGAAAGCAAGGCTGTCCATTTTCCCTGAAAGCACACTTTGTATGCAGACTGTATCTCAGGGTACAGCAGAAGGTTCATGCATAAATACACCTCACTAGGGAAAAAAAACCCTGTGATTTAGATATCTTCTTAAACAAGCATCATTCTCTACAAAACCTTGTCAAATAATCAGTGACAAAATCTCTTAGAAATGTTGCATAAACAAAAACTATACAAAGTAAAAACTTCCGGTTTGTTTTGCTTCCAAAGGAAAACCCTGCTCTGCTTGATCCATTCATTTCCCTTTAAGCTTCAAAACCACAATATTTATAATTTCAGTTAGAAACCAGCAAGTAGAGCCCATCACTCCTAAATCAGTTGATTTCTCTGGTGCATGGCTTAGTTAGGCTTTGCTATTTTACACTTGCAGAGTTTCCATGGCCTCCCAACCCAAGAGGCAGGCACAGCACATGCAGTTTAGCCTGTCCATTCCAGCTTGAGACCCCAAGAACAGAATTTGCCCTTTGCAGGAAGAACAGCTCACCTTCCAGGCCACAACACTCGAGAGCTGCTGTGAGCTAGTCCACAAGGACAATCAAAAAGATATTCTCTTCCTGTTGGCTAATATTCTTTGGAAATCTGGGGTATTTGCCCAGGGAACCTCAGAAAGAAAAGCAGCAGAGATTTCCTCAACCCAACTCCAACCAATGTAGCAAAGACTACCTGGGAGAGATGCCACCAGCCTGGAAAGGCAGCATAGCTACTGCACTCATTAAAACCTGCTTGCTGGCTTAGCTACATTCCTGGCAGCATCCTGCAGAGCATTCAAATGTATAGTAAAGTAAAAACATATTGGATCCTGTTCCCAAAGATAGCAGATGCAATTACTCATTGGTTTTTGATCTCCACAACTGTTCACCTAGTTTCTAACCAGAGCACAGATTAATTTTAGGCTACCAAGTTAAACTTTTTCCATATGGCATGCAAGCACACAGCTTGGATTCTCTAAATTTGAAGCTGGGATATTTGAATATTATTAGGGCTTTTTAGGAATAGCACATAGGAAATAAAAGCTAATTTCCTCAAATTCTGGGACAAAAACCAGTCTAAGCAGCTACCTGCCTCAACAAATCTGCATAACTAGTTGTCGCTAGCATGCATGAAAACATTAAAAGCAAATCGACTCTCAGAAATCCTCAGTGTGCTACACGCTGCTATTATATATATATAAAACCACCACTATTACATGAAGATTGCAAAATCCCTGTGTTCACCCATGCTTAACTTTCCTCAAACAACCTTTTTTGCTGAAATTTTCTATTTTTGGATATTGAGGCAGAACTTTTTCTGGAAAGTCTGAGAAAACTTTCAACTGTTTCTGAAATGTGTGGGAATTAAATTACTCTGTTTTAAAAAAAAATAAACAAATAAAAAACCTCAAACCAAAAAACCCCACACACACTCAACTGCAGCGAGATACGCTTGCAAATTATGCTAGATACAACAGCAGCATCATAAACAAGAAAAATATCTTACATACCCTTCAGTTAATAGCTTAATTTTGTTATTAAGACAGATAACAAGCTTTTGGCATGTTTGTCGTGCTGGGTCTGACTCCTAGGATACATATCTCAGAGCCTATAAGAGAATTTATAATTTAGGGATAAATAAATTGAAAAAAAATGAGCTGGCAGCATAACTTCTTTTTAAAAGGTATGTTACTGAAGTAAGCAAACATGCTGCAGGAGCAAACTGAGAAGCAAACAGGTTTGCTGTACAACTACTGGACTAAGGGAAATTCCACCAGGCTTGGTCCATTTTATCACTTTGTATTAAGAAACCAAAAGGTGAGATGAGCTGCCTTCTTTTGTCCTGACTTGTAAGGAGACCTAGCAGAGCCCGCTGACAACCTCTTGCAGGAAACAGGGAAATAAGAAAATTGCTTTGACTCTCTTTGACTTTATATATGTCCACAGGAGTTAGACTTTCACAGAGCAGAAATCTGAAGGAGGATGGAGGCTTTCTTGGAATATACCAGGGAGATTCCCCAGCAACACTGAACGTACAGGGTCAGGTCAAAAATCTATGTAATCTGCCAATTTTCCCCCACAGCAGCTGGAATGCCTAGAGAAAGTAGCACAAGTACACAATAATATTTCCCTAGTGTATCCTCCCAGCTCTGAACTTCCTCAACCAGAGACTGTATCTACTCTTCATGGATTTTTTTTTCTTCCATTGATTTGTGTAATCATGGTTTGAATCATTTGGCCTTCAAAACATCCTGTGGCAAGGCATGCCATTGCTTAATTACGTTTCTACAGAAAAAAGTAAGGGGTTTTTGTTTGTTTAAAACTTGTCAGCTGCTTATTTCATTATGTACTTATAGTCCTTGTGTCATGAGAACTATTGAATCTGCCTTCAATAGTCACCTTTTCCATACCTACTCTGATTTCATAAACTGCTATGAGCAGCCTTTCCCACCCTCTAACTCACATCGTATCTTCAGAGTTTAAGAATTGCATCTCACTACACACTACATCTTCACATAACCTTCTGAACACTATGAGACAACCAAAACCACACAGACTAGGCAAGACTATGAAGTTAATGGCATAATGAGGCTTTCTCTTCTTTTCTCATTTCTTTATTTTTTGCCTTTTTTATTACTGACAACCACTCCTCTGTGAAAAACCAATGCTTTACTCCCAACTCAGTCTTGGTGAGAAATTTTGAGTGTGTTTTCGGTTGTTTTTTGTGTTGATTTAAAAAAAAAGTTTTAGCATCCTAACATAAGTCAGACTGAGGCTTAGCCACTTAATTTTTGGGACCTTACAAAAATATGATAGGTGTGTGAGGCATGGCTTCCCTGCAAAAGGCCATGTGAACCTCTCTTCTTCAGCATATCCACATGTCTACTCATTTGATATTATTTATTATAATTGCCTAATGGTTTTCCCTTGTAGAAAGTAATTCTTACACATCTTAAGCTTCCCAGATCTCCTTAAGATCTGGCATTCATTTGCTGTCTGCTATTCCTTTGGTCTCAAGGCTAATTTAAGTCATATATTGCACACAACAATCAACAGCTCAGTAATTTCACATTTGAATTCCATCAAAATACCTGGGTTATACCAGTCAGACTTGACAACATGTCACTACTCATTTTTATGGATTTGTTCCAAAAACTTCTGCTGACATCACAATACCTTTGTGAGAAATAGTCCGAGTCAATTAGACCATGTCACACCAGCACACATGCAAGAAAGTGTGGAGATTGTCCCACAGAAAAGGATGCACAGAGAGGGCTTGGAGCCATCGTGATGCATTATGCAATTAAAAGACAACATTAACCTCAGACATGTAAGTGCCAAATTTGGAAAGAGTCAAGATCTTTCCCTTCACCCATGCAAAAATTAATGCCAACACCATTTATAACTCAGAGGAAATTTCCAAGCTCGCTGGTAAAATTTTTTGCTAGTCATCCATGTTATAAAATTTTGAAGACTAAACATTACATTTAGCTATAAGCAATACCAAGTAAGGATCACGTTACCTGTGGCTAGGGAAAGTACAGAACATCACGATTGGATGCAATCCCTTCCAAAAGTAAGCAAACTGGTTTGTCCTTGGGGGTTTGTTTTTTAAAAGGTTGCTAAGCTTAAATGGTGTGTTACCTAAAACAGCATAGAAAAGCCAAAGGCCACACATCTTCAAATCTAAGTTTATGTTGTAATGTAATTGTCCTATAATGTGAATGCAAAGTTAAGGTTATATAACGGAGTTTATTTCAGGCAGGAAAAAAAATTGAGCTCTGTTCCCAAGAGGCATCATCCTTTTCCTAACACCCTGTTCTTTCCACCTGCCCCTATTTTTCATTCAAGTTCCTTCTGCTTACATACACATTAAGATTGTTTCTTTTCCTTAGTCTTAAGCTTTGGATAGAACAAATCAGCACAACCAGAGCAATGACCATGCTTATTGCAGAGTTTAATTAGTGGAACAATTCCTGTTAGAATTCCTGTTTTCCCAGCAACACTCCAGTTTTCCATTTCAACACTCCAGTTCAGTGTTGTTGCTGCCATTTAACTGATATTTTAGTCACCTACTAAAGCTGATGTTTTAGTTACTCACTCTGGTAGCTACCTTTTATGCCCCTCCTGGGCAGGCATGGCCCTTAGCTCTGTCTTGGTATGAAACTAAGAAAAAAAAAATTAATGAGGACAACCTAGCAATTAGATAATAGTTAAGTATCTAGAAGCAAAAAGAGCAGTGGGGTTTATCTCTTCACCTACATATTTGTTCTCCAAATGTCACAGTGTCCCCATAAGAGTCAAAGCCACTTTGAAGCACTGCCCCTTAGCCAGCGATGCCTGCTCTTCAGAGGAAGGTGACTGCTGGGGGGAGCAGGAAAGAATGAATTGCCAGCACTGAATAAACCATTCATAATACATCACCTTAAGGATCACAGGTAGATCCGTGCAACAAAACAAACAAACAAAACCCCCACACAAATAAACCCCCAAACTACCTCCACATACAGAAAACAGTGTAATTTCACTGAAACTAAAAGTCTCAATCCTTAACAAAAAACTTAAGGTGAAATGTTTGTTTGCCCACAGGGAGGCTGGGAATAGGGAGGATTTCACATCCTCTGACTTACTGTGTCAGGTTGAATTTGATTTTATCCACATCATCAATTCAGACAGTGAACACCAAGAGCTCCAAGGGAAAGGGGGCCAAACAGTTCATGAAAAGAAAAAGGATATTTTAAACATGAATGTCACAGAATATCCCGTCCTATCAGGCATGTACATATGCTAAAGGTATTTACCATCCCCAGCCTAATGTAGCTTCTTCTAAATCATTGCCACTTAAAATTGCACCATATCCTCCCCTAGTTTATATACTCTCATTGTCTTCCCTGGTGGGTTTCCAAAACCTGGAGCCCCAAATATATTGCTTCATACAAGTGTTCAAAAACCCAGAGCTAAAGCTATAGCAGCTCAGCACTAACCAACATCCCACCCTGAAACAGAATCCATCCCCTCTATCAGAAGGGCTGTAAAAGGCAACAACCAGGGATAACAGAGGGCAACAAACCAACCAGATTTATTCCTTCTCATTGTGGTCACGTATCAGGCCTGGCAAGTAGAAAGCTCAAGTTTGACTCTATGACCATTATGACAACCTGAAGAGGTACCACCCTTCAGCTCTGCAGGGACTAGCTGGCAGTGAACAGGTGGCCAGGCCATTGTTTCAGCAACGTGTGTTCCCATGACACGCGCAACTTACTTCTCTATCCCTCCCTTGGGAAATCAGCAGCCACAGCAGGAACTGAGCCAGCAAGGGAAAACTCACAATACCTTTCTATTCCAACCCAAGCCAAAAAAGCATCATCCAGCTCCTTTTGTGAGCACTAAGACTCAGACTTTCAAGTGTATTGGTGGGCTTACTTCCTGTTGAATTCCTTATAGGCTAGGCATTTAAATCCCTACTATCCAGTCTTGATTGACTGAGGTGATCTATAGGCTTTCTTTAGACATTTAATTGAGTCTTGAGTCACAGAATAAAACAGATTAAAAGAAGGAAAAACATATTTGCAGAGACAGTTCAATTTAAAAATGCAGCAGGAACTAGCAATCCTAAAAGCAGCATCCATACCAATGAAAAGATGGCAGTGTCTCTGCGCCTGTTAACACACTCTTCTACCCTGAAAGATAAAGCTACTGGGGTTTTTTAGTTATTTTTGTTCAGACTTTCCGCTCAACTAATAAGAAGTCAGATAGGCATTAAGTACAAAAATCTTCAAATTATAGCCACAAAATATACCAGAAGCACAGCTTTGTCTCAGGACACACACACATCACAGAGGTTAGCAGGATATAAAGTGTATGTGTGTATATATATAGTCTACTATGTGACTGCATGAGTAGGTCCTGTGGGCCATTAATAGGAGTAAAATGAAATGAAGGATTTTGCATAGTCAGAGAGAAATTATAGAAGCGTAGGAAGCTTTAGAATGCTTTGGGATTGAACCAGAATTGTAAGATAACTATATTTTTAAGACCTGATAGGACTGCAGAAAAATGCATGTTCATGTTCCCTATCATTGGAGAAAGCAGAGCACCAGAAAACCAAGGAAGAGTCGCTCTCTCAACATCATCCTTATGTTTCATAGATATGGGCTCTCAACACCACTTATTTATAGAGAATACTAGAGATACATGAAGAGGGTGTGGCACATCAACAGTCACATACCTGACAAGTCAGAAAGGTCCTTTTCACTGTGTGTGCAGTGAGCCTGACTGCTCTCCATGAGCACTGAATGTCTGAAGAGCGTGCTTTGCTAGTCATACTCACTGACCCCATCCCACAAGAACAGGGAAACTTGGTCTTTGTCCGATGCATCTAACAGTGAGAGCCTCTCTCATCAAGCCCAGCAAATCGAATTCTTCAGGACTGCTGCACATGACCAGAGCAATTTCACAAACACTGGCTTTAGGGCAATTTTAGAAGAACTACACCAGTACACTAAGGACCTATAGCATAACACTTAAGTTACTATTAGTGAATACCACTTTGAGTAGCCCTTCCCCAACTCTGCCTTGTGTTTAACAGTGCATCCTGCTTGTTTGACATGGTTTACACCCACAGAAAAAAAAAACTGTTGGAGTTATTCAGAGCCTGGAAAGATCTCAGCCACCAAAATTCAGCCCCTGTGCTCACCCAAGGGCCTTCCCAGAGGGCCACACAGAACTCTCTCAGCATGCCATGGTTTACAGTGGTGCCAGAACACACCAAGCACTTGGCAAACAGACCCAGACAACATCAAAGCTGGGACAGAGGGCAGGTTTAAGCAGTACTCTTTGCTACGGTAGTCCAAGCAAGCCAAGGTCTTCTGAAAATAACCAAACAACAATTTCAGAGCACTTGTGGAGGCAGAGCTCCTTAAATTCTGTCCTTAAGCAGACTTGAAGGTTTTGACTGTAGTGATATAAACCCATTTTATAGCAAACATAGCTATCTAGGTGCCTTATTTACATGCACAGTGATACACAAAACCAAACAATCCCTCTTCACTTTTAAACAATTCTTTCAGTCACACTGAGGGCAATAAGCTTCGGGTACTCCTTATGCCTCCACCTCCAGGAACTAAGCTATTTTTGAAGATGGTGCGTCACAGGGAATCACATCCCTTTGTGGAAACAAGGGACTAAAAAGCAACTTAACAGTTTTGACATAATACAGACAAGCTAAAAATCAGTTCTTAATTCAGACAGTACTCTTCCCACATCTAAAGCTCTTTATCTAGAAAGCCTTTACCCACAGGCCTACCAGTGGGCTAAACTCCAGCAGTGTCACAGGCTATCTGCCTCCACTACAAGTATGAATAGCTTTTTTTCCCCATGACCTGTTTTTTGTTACCTCTGCATTTCTGTATATCTGCAAAAGGTCAAACCGTTTGAAAATGATGGCTCACACAAGCATTCATTTGCAAAAGCCGTTACAGCTTGCAGGTCTGGCTCATGCACAGCAGTGCTTGCACAAGCGACTTTCTTCTCATGGAGATACAGTTTTACTGCCTCACATGTGCTGAGACTTCAGCCTTCCTGAGAGTGACTCGAAAGATCCTTCCGTGTTTCCATGCATATCAGCCCAAGAATTTCAGCCATCAAATTCTGCTCAGCTTAGCAGTACAACACAAAGAATATTTCCTTCCACTTTTGCAGAAGAGAAAGATACAAACTGCCCTAGCAGAGAATAATCCCTTTAAAGTCTAAGTGTAATACCATAATGTGATGGTATTACCACATACGTATGGTAACACCATCACATACCATATGCAATTACCATAATGTGATGGATTTAATAAATGTTAAAGGCTTACAACATCAGTAACACAATATCTTGGTCCATTATTGTAAATATTTTAATAAGCTTTTTCTGTGTAAATAGTTCCCCCCCCCAGATAAGTATGTCTGTAAAGCTTAGGAACATAAAAATGGTATTACTTGACAGCCCAGAAGAGCCATCTAGCACAGCATCTCCAAGAACACCCTGTAATGGATGTATACAGAAGAAAATAAAAGCAAGGCAAGCACAGAATAACAGTTGCCCAGAATAGTCCCTCAGCATCCTGATATTTGTTGCTCAGCACCAGAGACCACACTGGTCAGTTTAGTAACTTCAAACCTTAATAAAAATCCAATTACAAGAATAAAAACAGGGAATGTGCCCCTAGCAAAGTGGGATTTCAGCTGTGATTATGGTTCCCAAAAACTATGCAGTGCTTGAAAATGAGAAGAAAACCATGAATACAAGTCAGGAGGAGCACTAGGACCTGTGCAGCACCTGGCCTCTGCGAGAACCAGTAGTTTCTCAGACTGCAAAGTCTTGGTGGGCATCTCCTGCTTCAGTCAGGGAAAAAATGCTAGCCATGGCTGCACTACCATTACACAGTGGAACAGGGAGGTTCCAACACCAGCAGCTGATTTTACTAAATCGTGTTTAGCACACCATGATGCCAGTTTATACCTGCATGAAGCAGCAACTCTCCTGTCCGCAGGGATACAGGGGACTGTGGTGGCACTGTGCTCACTCACATCAGCCAGAGCAGCGCAGCCTATTCCTTTACCTCCACATACTGCTCCAGCACTATGGTGACATGAGCAACAAATAAAAAGCAAGATAATATCAACTTTGAACAGGATTTGCCATTTTCATAACTTCAGATGAAAAATAGCTTTGGAAAATTTTTAGTGAATTTCCACATTTCCTTGACCCTCTTTTGCCGGTAATTCAGTAAATCCTGAGCCTTGGTCTCTGCCTACGCATTGCTTTTCACTGACAGATCCCCATGTAATAATTATGCTTTGGCAGTTTTCTCCAGGAAACTTTTCATATATCTTTTATAAAAACAGTACCCAAAGGCCAATCCACTGATGTTGACTGTTCTTTGCAATTTCTGCCTCCAGTTCCAGGTGACAACTGCTGCCCCTAAACAGCAAGCAACAGAAAATCCTGGGAATCAACACAACAGGAAGAGCCATTAACATACCCCAGAGCTGCCAAGGAATTAATTCTTTCCACCTTCAGTTTGCCACATCTTGGTATCTCTGCTCATTGTGCTCCAAAATACTTTTGCTTCCAACACCTTCCAAAAGCATTATGGAAAGACGGAAAAAATTTGTGTTCAGTCACAGAGCTACCATTCTCAGAGACATTGATGTTCCCTATGAAACACCAGAACACAGCATCATACTTAAGTTGTGACCTTGGTTCTCAGGTCACTCTTCAGCTCTTTGATGTAACCTCGCCTGCTATCAGAGTTTTTGTTCTTGCACCATATGAGCGTACACACATACAGATGAGTGCACACATGAGCATGGGCAAACACATGAGCCAAATCTACTGAAGAATCTCAAATCCAACGGTAACACCTTTCACTGACTTTTCTGCTTAGAAAGACCAGTGACATATTTATACACAAAGCCTCTGTCCAAGTTCAGTGACAACAGCAGAGACTGCTAGTGAAAGGGAACTCCTGTCAGAGAGTTTCCTTATCTTTCTGGCTTTACAAAAAAAAAAAAAAAAAAAACCAAAAAACACAAAAAAAAACCCCAAACAAACAAACAAAAAAAAACCAAAAAATCCCACAAAAAAACACAAGCAAACAAAACAAAAATCATAAAAAACCCCCATTAAGGTTTATCTTAGATTTACAGAAGCTAGAATTAACCTAGTGCAGTTGTAGCAAGAGAGTTATTGTGCCTGTGTTGTGGTACGTGCACATTTGTCTCCTGGTCCCTCTTTCCCTGCACTTCACTACCCAACTGAAGCAAACCTCAGAGCTTTGAGTGCACCACCATAGGGCGTCTTAGCAAAATCAAAGACTGAAGCAGTGAGCCACAAAGCTCAGAAGCATGAGCTCTTCCCGCTAAAACATCAGGCTCTCAAGCAAATATATCCCATACACACACATCCTCTGTGAACCGGGCACAGCTGGGGATACACACCACATAACGCTCCCACACACTGGCCTGTAGGTCATTTAGCAAATACATAGGACGAACGACTGAACACAACATTTAAATGTAGTGAGTCATATGGCAGTCTTTAAACCACGGGTTTGCAGCACAAGAACACATTGCCATGCAAAACACTAGAAACTTCCCAGCTACCCTAGACAAACCAGTAGCAAAACTCAGGTTCCATGATCTTCTAGGCTTGACCAACACTAAACAAACTACAAGGGTAACCCCTTCCACGCTCTCCAAGCAGCCCATAAGGTGGAAAGCATGTTTTTCTCATCTGTTACAGGCACCTACAAAAATCCCTAAAACCGAGCAGAAGCAGAATCTGTAAAGCTATTGTCCCATAGAGATGAGTTATTACCTGCTAAGATACCACAATACATCTCACCACACTTACAAATTCCTCCACCAGAAGAGTCTGACTGCTTTTTTACTACAACAGGATATTCCTGGACACAAAAAATAAAAAACAATTGCAAACCTAGGAGACAAGAAAGAACTGAAAACATACCTACCAGCCACAAAAGCAGTACTTAAAGTAACACCTTCCTCTCTTCCATCCTCTGAGAGCAAACAGGAGAACTGTGGGAGAAGATCTTAAAGCCTTAAGGGAACTAATAAGCCTTAATTGCCCTGATGAGCCTCACCTGGGGCTTCACCCACACCTGCATCCATGGCCCAGGAGCTCCCTTGCAGCCTAGGTTGAGGCCATCAGTCCCTGAGCACACCTCCTCCCCCCCACCCCGAGTTGTCCCAGGCTTCCCAGGCCCTGAGTCCAGCACCCACAGCCTGGCCCAGAGCTGTGCAGGGACTGGTGGTCCCAGCCAGGTCTGCACTGGGGGGGTCCTGGGCAGGGGTGGAGGGGAGGGCCCCCAGGGAGGCTGGCTGGGGAGATTAAGGGTGATTAGTGCCCTGGGGGGGTGGGAGAAAGGCAAGCAGCTGTGGCATCTTGAAGACAAAAAGGAAAGGATCTCATCTGTTGATATTGTCTCCGAGCTCTGTGTCTTAGTTAAACTCTTCTCTTGAGACTAATCTCCTTAAAACTCCCCTTTGACTAGCTTGTTACTTTAGGCTTCTCTTGAATTTAAAACAAAAAACAAATTTTAAAATAAAATTTGTGATGCATCTGTAAATGACTTGCCCAGGGCAGGAGGGGGTGAGGGGGGGTGTACTTTTGGTCAGAGAAATATTAGCTACAGAGTGCTAGCAGGTAAATGCATTTAGTGAACTTTGACATGTGTACAGTGCCACAGGATTGGAGACTGTCAGTGGTCTAGCAGGTCATAAGGCAAATCCTGTGCATTTACTCACTGAATTTATGAGAATATCTCCACTGCAAGCTACTGCTTTTCTCTTGCCTATATTTGCTAACAGATAAATCCTGGAACTGCTGATTATGCTGGCTCCTGCATTCTCTCTGTCAACTAGCAACTAAAGAAAGCCATGCATTCATTTACACAGGCAAAACCAGAATATTACACGTTTCCCTTCAAAGATCAGCACATCCCAACATACACAGAAATTAGATTTCAATGGCTGGGCATTAACCTGCAACAAATCTGAGGCAGCAAATAGTAGATACCAATTACTATGCAAAATTCAGGCATACACCCACGTGCATGTGGGGAATGATTAGGCAACTGCTACTTCCACTAAGATTAGAACAGTGTAATAGTTTCCTTGAAGACATTCATATGCGAAAGATCCAAACTGATGAGCTCTGGACCACCTTAGTATCTCAATGAATGGCTTATGTCAGACACAGACCTATTACTGTACGCAGTGAGGATAAGATGGTTCTGCTCCAGACATGTACAAATGACCTCTATTTCTCGTTAACTATCAAGGACAGAGCAGAGGCTGTTTGTTTAAACTGGAGTCTAATTCTGTTGGCTCTGGTACAACTTCCTGGTTCCTCTAGTGATCAGAATTGACTTTGCTGTAAGACTGAGATGTTTCAAAGAAGACCTCTTTTTGTCCTGATCACTACAACTTCATCAAGAAGGGGTCAGCAGTTGTATACAGGACCTCAAAAGGAAGCAGCATTTTGTGAAATGCAAGCAGATTTCCTGACTACTCTCACACTTCTGCTTTTGTTATGCCTCACCACCAATTCACAGCCATGGGGTGCACCTCCTCCCAGCTACCCAATCTTCTTTCCAGATCTGGCAGCTCAGACCAGTGTCTTCCTTTCTATCCCACGGTGTGACTGAGTATCTTTGTCCTTCATATAGGGATACAGGGTATATAACCCACCGTATAGTGTCCTGTTTGCTTTGCCACCATGCTCTGGGCCATTCTACCTTTTTCTCAGTACAACAGTTTGCAGTCAGACCCTGCAGGGATGCAACAGTCCTCTTAAAATCTGCTTCTGAAATTTCCACTGAGTCTCTACCACACCTGTCATGGGGCAACTTTTCAGCTGTTTGCTGCATGGATCAGATTGGACACACTGTGAGATGTTAATGCAGCTCCCATTAGCTAACTAGAAACACCTGTAGAGGTGCATCTGAAATTCATATCTTCATATAGGTCATGCCTGGTATTTTCATCCTTCGTGACTTTGAAAGGAATTTTATTTTTCACGGTAAAAACAGATGTACGAGAAAATGAGCAAAATTGTAGAGACCACTGTGAGCGATCTCTCTTTCCCAAACCAGTCCAAAAGCCTGTGCTTAACAGTTGATATTTCGTAGGATTTTTCCCCTGACACTCTGTCCACTTCACTTTCCCCAGTACTAGCAGCTACTAAGAAAAAGACAGGACATATTCTCATCAAAGCTCTTAGGTCTGTTTCCAGTTAAGCATGCAGTAAAATAACATGTGATTTATAAAATCAGATGGAAAAACCCAAAGAACAATTTAAAGACAGGCTGGTTTCTTCTCAGAAGTATAAATGTCAGCCTAGCCCCTCCTTTTTTTCTATACACAGGACAGACTGAGAAGAAAAGAGGTCAAATGGATCTTTCTGTCTCATGAGCTGAATATTTCCCTTGTGCTTGCACTAGAAAAGTTTGCAGTAGCTAGCATCACCTTTAACAAGCACATTGAAGCAGTGACTGAGATCCAATTATTGTCTTCAGGATTTTTTTTAATATTGACACAGTTGCCAGATGACTAATACCTGCATATAGTCTATTGCCTACACGACCCATGTCACCCAAAACAAATGCGAGATTACTTTGTCTCATCTCTCTGTTTACCACATCTCCTCTCCTAGACTGCAAGCTCTAGGAGTTGAGCTGCTTTTTTAACCCCTTCTTTTTGCAGCTAGCAAATGAGGTCTCACCTTGACAGATTCATGAAAGTAACTGCTTTTAGTCAAAAAGATGATTTACAAATTTAAATAAGTTAATGTTTCCTCACCAAAGTAAGAAAAAACAACATGGCTTTGACTTGAAACACAGTGATTTCAACGAAACATTTGCTTATTATAAACAGCAAAAGAAATGAGAGGATAGGGTGTTTAATTCCTTGATTGAATCCAAGAAGCAATGGATATAGCCTGATTTCTACCCAGGCCCTGAGGGAATACTCATCTCATGAGAGCATTATGGCTGCCAGACTGCATGACAGACAAATCTTACAGTGTCATGATGTGCTTCTACAATTTTATATTAGTGACCAGAGCAGGAACTGAAATCCAATATATTCTTGCCTCTGTGTGTTTGCTAACCACTGTACTAGGCAGTATTTGACTTTTTTTTTTCTGTCTCAGGTAACATGTATTTTATACTGTGAGGACACAAGTCCAGTGGGAGAAACTTCAGGTGTACTGCCCTTTCTTCCCAAAATACTCAACAGTGCTGGTAATTCACTGGGATTGGATTATCCAGCTCCACCCAAGTGCAAACTGGAACTGGCTGAGGAATTCCCAATTTGTTGGCAAATGCATTAACCCCTGAGTTATGTAAAAGGGAAAAATGAATGTGAAGAAAAATTCACTCCCGGAACAAAAGAAAATCCCAGGAATAACTAAGTAGAGAATTTAACCTGAATTCATAAATAGTTTTGGGATGACCTAAATATAGTTTTTCCAACAAATTTACCATTCACCAGAATTTTTCCTTCTGATTTTGCAAGCCAGCTGGCTCATTTCGGGTACTCACTGTAGGCATTAGGCAACAGTAAACTTAAGAAGGTAAGGTTTTCAGTTTTTTACAGCTTGCATAGGTGGGCTTTCTTAGTCCACATTTAGAAAGCTGTAGTCTGGTTTTCTAGAGTGGTCATCATCACAAAATTATCACTGCGAGGAACACAGTAGGCGAAACGACCACAGTCATCCTCAGGAACGACATTCTCCCAAATTAAAGGTCACAAAATGCCAGACAGAATTGCCCTTTTCATAAGTCACTGGAAATTTTTAAACTCCTGAGAAAAGAAGACGACACGGTACCAGCCTCAGACACAAAGCAAAATGAAAGGGCACCTAATTAGAGGTTTCACAAATATCAACAAGGCAAAGCCGAAGCAGACCTCAGTCTGTGGTAGGGAATTGCTTCTCGATTACCCCGTGATTGAGACCATGGCTGCAATCGCCACCACAGAGTGGCCATGTCCCTCCTCTGCCTCCACGGGCACAGCCACCAGCAGGACAACCCCAGCAGCAGGGGAGACATTCACCAAACTTCTCCACACTCGTTTTTATCCTTTGAAAGGGAGCTTTGAAAAGGATGAGTAGACGTCAGACATATTTGTATTAAAGACGCAGCAAAGATAAAATATCCATTGGATAAACTCGTCACATCTTTCCCTGGGCTTTTCAGAGCTGGAAGGCAAACACTATCAGCTAATAGGGCTTGACAAGCCTGGCAACCAGAGCCGTTACTCAGGCCAGGGATATGTAATTAAGCAATAAAGTGTACAGTGCCGTGGCTGCTGGGGAGTAATAACTTGCCTCAGGGGGTATGAAAAAGCATAAAGCCGTGAGCAATGGCACCTGAGAGGTGCAATTATGGAGAAAATCACAGGGTTTGTTATTCTTCTTGTGAGCCTGGTGGCTGACGGGCCCGCACGGTGCCTCCACCCCAGCCTGGCCCTGTGGGACCTTCCGTCAGCCCCGCAGGGAGGCCTCTGCCACTGCCCCTCACCATGGCCTTAGGGCCACCGCCCTCCCTGTGCTCCCCCAGTGCAAACGGCCTCACATGGAGACCTTGGGACTGTTGTGGGCCCAGAAGCCCACTGCTATAGGCTCCCCCTCTCAAAAGCCTCACTTGTGGCCCTTCGTTGGGATGCACGCCACTCACTACCCCTCCTTGGAGGCAGTAATTCTCATTTTTTGCCTTTTGTCACTGGACAGTTTCTTCTGAAAGACTATCAGCGTAATTAAGAGAGTTTTTCAATGATTTCCAGTCACTCCATGCACATAAACAAAACAGCAGCCAGGCCCCACGGAAACACCGTGCAAAGGCAACTGCCAGGCCAAGGCACATGTCTGCCCCGAGCCTGCCACGGTTCTCTTCATCCACAACAGATATAAGGGCCAAGGCAGAGTGGGGAGAAAAGTGTAAAATAAAAAAGCATCTGTGAAAGGCAGGTTAAAGGTAGGCTGCAGCTTAACGGGCTGTTGGGTACATCTATGACAGAAGGGGAGGAAACTGGTGCGAACTGGGCAAAAGCCCCACATTCCGTGTGAGGAGGCCCCACTGGCATGGATGAAACGTTGCGGGGCCAAGGCCACAGGAGCTTTTGGGGATGTTCATAGGGGAACCCCTCCCATGAGGTGAGCCAAGAGCAAGACTTCTTCTTTGTCAGGTTGTCAAGAAGTATACAAAGTTAAAAGACAGATCTTATTGCTTTACTCCTACTGTTGTATACAGAAGGAGACCTGTGGTGTGGGGAGGGCAGGGGAGCCCGTGGAAACCGGAGTACTGGGGGGGAAGATGCTGGATGGAAGGCAATGGAGCGAGCGGCTATGTGTGCGAGGATGAGCTGTCCTAACAAATCTTCAGAGCTTCTATTTTAAACCCTTAACCAAAGAAACTCATTCCTAAACAAACAAGCTGTGACATGACAACTCTAGCATTAATTTTTCAGCTCTGTCTGTGCTTTAATGTGCAGGTCCCGCGACTGCATGGGGAAATAGTGAACTTCAGCCAATTTCCAGTAAGTACGGGAACAATGGCAGCAACTGTGCATGTTAGCTGCATAGCTAACCTCGCAACACTTGGGGTGTATGTGAAGTCATTATTTCCACACACAAAAAATATGACCAATAACGAATCTCACGAAAAAGATTGGGAAAGCAGGGAAAGAAAAGGCCGAGGGGGGTAGCTGATGTTAGAGCAGGGTGCTGTTTTCTGTGTCACGGCTCAGCTGACTGTTTGCAACCCAGTCTTTCCCTAGGGCTTTGTAGCAGAGCCACTTTTATGGATTTATGCTTAAATGGAACAGTTTGGCCTTAAGATGCAACAATAGCTTACGTGCAGGACTCCCTAAAAGCGCAGGTCCCCGGAGAGGAACATGAGGATGTCTACAGGAATGAGCTGGCCGTCGTCCGAAGTGGCCAAGCAGATTTGTGTAATCCTATCCCTTATAGACCAAAGAGAGGAGTTAATCATTTTCCAGGCAATGCTTCAAATTGGATCACTAGGGATATCTGTGAGGATTCCAAAAGAAATGTTCCTGATGGCCATTAATGTGTTCCCAGTGACGTACAAGATGCACACACACACAAACAAAGCAGCAGCTAGCCTGCAAAATAAATCAGCTTGTGTGCAAAGGTGCACTTAAAGCAAATCACATCACAAGGGACTCAATTTTCAGGACTAATAATGACTCCCACTGCCCTTCCACGTGTGCCCCCGGCAAAGAGGCACAGGAGCTGGATGCAGGGCATGTGGATAGCCCAGCTTCCACCCTTGAAAACTCCAAGGGGCCACGCTCTGTTTCCATAACACTTTTTACATGCTTACTTTTATGGGTCTCTCAATGACAGTCTAAATCCTGCCTGTTCTTCAATAAACCATTAATCTCCCAGATAGAGTTCAGAGAAGTTGCTGCATAGCAATAAAGTGCTTGTTTCCAGAGGCCAGAGGGAACAAAAAGAAAAAAAGGTGAAAGGGAGTAACATTGTTTTTGAAAGACAACTTCCTGGCTTAGAGGGGGTGTGGGCATGCAGGGTTATCTCCCCAAATCCTACCTGGAGCCTGCCCCTCCCATCACCAAACCCTGATAACACTTTGTAACATTTGTGAGAAGAAGGTCCACCCCTCCAAAATCAGGGTCAGTGTAAGAAAGGGGCTGGTCCCCCCATGTACCTTCCACCTGATGGCCCAGAAGCCTTTTGTGGGAGCTGCCATCTGGGACTGTGCTTTGGGGAGCAAACACCAGCTGGGGACAGTCAGTGCTCATCACTGCTCCCCCCAGCCCACCAGACCTGTCTTGGAGGTCACTGGGGAGGGGGCTCCACTGGTTCCCCACCAGTCAGAAATTTCACTCACTAACTCACATCACACAGTTTAACAGTCTTGCTGCTGCTTTTGCAGATTGAAGCATAAAATGTCTTCTCGTTGTCTTCAAACTTCTTCATTTTGGTGTGTGAGTACCAGTCTCACAGAGCCAGTGTCACAAAAGCCATCAAATCCTCACACCAAGCTTGGCTAGCCCTGTCCTGAGTTTGCATTTGAACTGGTGACCCGCAGTAGAAGTAGCAAATTTTGTGCCCTGCTTTATAACAGAAAAAATTAACAAACCCTTGCACTTCCAGGCCCCTATAAAATTGATGTTAACCATACGCCAGTGTGTGAATTGCGTATAGCTGTTAGGAAAGCACGTACTGCGCTACTTGAAAGAGATGGTAGCAGTCAGCATTAGAAAGTGCCAAAAAATAGAAAAAATTATGTTCAAACTGACTTACGCGCCCTAAACTATGTCTTTTACGCAGAAAAGCAAAAGAAGATAAGGAGAGGCATGAAAAAATAAATTCCCTGAGCTGAAGTCCTGTAGAAAAATGGTAGTGAGGGGGGAAAAAAATAGGCACATCAGGAACATATATACAGATAGAAGTCCATTTGTTGGACGCTCCCAGTTCAAACTGGCACAGTTCTCAACAGAAAAATGAGGGAAAATTCACTCTCTGTCTAGACATCATAAATACAAGGACTCAAATAGTCCGGTACTTTTACTCTAAGCTGCTGGGTCTATGATCCTTCCCTGGCACACATGTATCTCACAAATATTCCTATACAGGACACTTCTAATCCCAAAGCTTTCCCCATTCTGTATGAATGTTACGTTCTCTTCTTTCCATATTAATACAATGTTCTCATCAATCCTGATGACAGTACTTCACAAGACAAATTAAAGGTCATGAAAGAGATGCTGCGGAAAAAATTCTTTTCACGGACAAAAAGAATCCTGTGATATTTTGGATGTCCTTCATGAGCTTTATTATACTAGTGATGTAGAACTAAGTATGTAAATATACACCAAACACTGAGTACAGTATCTATAGCTCACCTGAAGCAGTAAAAACCTTGCGCAGCCAGCCCTAAGGCAACATTTTTGCTTGCCACTGCTGCATAATGACCACTAATGAGGGTTAGCTCTCCAGCAGCCATTTGCACCTCCCTGATGATGGCTCCCTGCAGAGGCAAGCTGCACAATCCTTTTCATCTGGTGTTTCAGTCTTGATGAATATAGGAGAAAAGAAAATTACAATGAGAAACGAAGATACACGTCTTGGCCAAAGAGCAGCTAATTAGATGTGACTGAAGTTAATTATGTTTAACATCGAACATCTAGACCCCGAGCGACAGAATGTGCCAGAGCTGTTGCTGCTGTTTCCTTTGGTGACGGCACAGTGAGCAGTGCCTTGGTAAACATGGAGAGGTCCTACCGTCACATCAGCCATGTGCCTCACTGTCGTTTCTTAGATAACACTCACTCTTCTAACCAAAGTCAACAGCATCCTTTGGTGTAAAATCCTGTGCAACTGATTACAATTAACACATACGCAAAGGAAGCATGTGCAACCCCAAGGATTTCCCCAGCACTCTCAGACAGTGCTGTGTGTGGTAAGCCACATCTGGAGAACTATCCCAGTGGTGCTTAGGCTGTCAGCAATCTCAGCGCTGTTCCGTGGTTCTACAAGTGTCAAGTGTTCCCTGCTTCCAAGTGTGGCAGAATCACAGTGCTAGAGCACTGAAGAGCAATTAATGATACTCATTAGCCTGCTGTTGTTAACAGGATTGGCAATAGCAATGGGTCATTTTGTAGCATCAGATATTTGTAAGGAAAATTATGACACGGTGCTTCATTAGGGCGCTGAAAGAGGCACCACAGGGCTTGTCTGTGTAACATTCAAGAGTGGTCTGTCTGCTACTACATAGCTCCATACCTATTATTAAAAAATACTAGCAGCAACACTTTTTCTCTTCCTCTCTTCTCTCACAGGAAGCCTTGATCAGTTTATGGTGTTCTGAAGAGAAAGAAGGGGAATATACATCCTTAGAGGGGCAGTTTACACTTCCTCCTGAAGAGAAGGAAAGTCTTCTCTTTTGTGTATTCTCTAGGACAGAATTCAAAATCTCTTGCAAACATCGTGCATCTCACATCCTCTTGCCTGCACTGTTCAAGCTAACATTTTCATTGCTGGGATGAGACACAGCTGTCCAGGGGAAGGCTAGACTGGGGACCAGCACCACAACAGGTTTGCTCCAGGCTCAGCATTCATAGGTGAATCCAGGGGATGGAGAATCATGTTTTGGCCCCAGCTAAACAACTGGAGTTCACACCAGAGGAAATTCTTTATTTTTGTGGTTCCTTCTCCAAGTACAAAGAGTAACAAATCATCTGTCTTTTCTCACTTTCCGTTAGAGCTCAACACCCTGACGTTCTCAGCACAGTCATTCTCACATCAGCCTTAGGCGGCAAAGATGTACTCTTCTTTACAGTTTACAAATGAGAGTCTTAGCCAAATAAAGTATTTTTCCAGAGTATCACGGTGAACCTGGAGCAGAAGAGGGAGCTGAATTTAGTCTCCCACATCCCAGGGCTACTGCCCTGCTCACCAGCACCTTCTCTCTCATATCAACTAAGTGAAAAGGCCTTACGTGGCTTCTGCCGACCTGAGGAGGTCCAGTGGGATGCACTGCATTCTTCCAGATAGTCACAGATGCTAGCAATTGTCATTGTTGCCAGTGGCTGCTGTAGCATCTAAGAGTGTTAAGGGGAGCAAAAAAGTTTGTTGTTCCTAGGTAGGCAATTTTTTTATATTTATACTGTATCTTTCATCTGAGAATCACAAGCATTTCATGTCTATCAAGAACACATCGTGTTCTCACAGACAGGAATATAAATAGCATCATCTGACAATCAAGTGAAGCACAGGACAATTAAACAGATTACCCAGGGAGAGAAATGGGAACATAGCCTGTAACACACTATTCAGTAGCCTTTATTATCCATCTTTCAGTCACTTATTTGGATTATAAAAGTTTCAGTCTAACCTGGCCTAATATAAACTGGAAACCTACCCAAACCCAAACTAAAACAAAATTAAGCTCTGAAAAACTCTGGTGCTCATTGATTTTGTATTATTTTCCATTTTCTTCCCTAGTTGAGGTGGATACAGAAGTGTCAATATACTAAGGCAGCAGCTCATCTTGCAGCTATTTTTGGCTGTATGCAGTAGGAACTGCAGAGGCGTGCGAAAATGGGAAGAATACAAAAGCAAATCAAGCAAATACACCAAGGCAAATATGATAAGTGCTTGAAAACCAATAACCTAAACAATTTTATTAGTTTTTATGCCTCTTGGATCCAAACATCGTGTTTTAAATCTAAAATGCAACTGTGAACTCGGAGAGAAATAATCTTCCCCCTAGAACAATAAGGTCTAAAAAGATGATAACACAAGCATGGCAGGTTGGCAGCCACAGGAGATTGTGGTCCAGCTTTGACACAACTGGATCAGTGCAACCAACTCTACTGCCCAGCACTGCACTTTGAGCTTCTCTGAGAATGCTCATCTATCACGTGGCAGTGACTCCTTCTGTCTTTGCAGGGTCTTGAAATTTTGAGATTAAAAGTAAAGTCAGGTGGTTTAATCTTCTCTTGGTTGAAATAGCTGTGATAAAAGTGCAGTCTCTGTTGGGGACCTGTGTGCTCCTTGTCCTCAAGCAGTACACCTGTCCTTGTCCAACATCATGTGCTGAGGACTTTGGAACAGAAATGTCTGTTATAGTTTATCTGTTCCCTTCCTTTCCAACCCTCTGAGAACTGACTTGATTATTTGGGTAGATGTGGGCACATGTCTGAGAAAGGGATAGATCCAGGGAACACCCTGTGAGAGGGCCAAACTGGGGAGAGAAATTTTGCAATGAGTTGTAACATATGAGGCTCCTGGCCCTACTTACCATGATCTGTGACCTGCTGCAGCCCCGGGAAAGTGAATTCTCTTGTGTTAACCTTCCCTCCCTGGTTAACTCTTTCCCTGGTCCAGAGCACGGCAGTCCTGGGAGAACCTGGGAGACCCTGTGCAAGGGGAAGAGACAAGTTCTGCATTTCCATTCCAATTCTTCAGCAGGTTCATCCTGTTGAATGAGTAACCTCACAAGAGTGTCTGTATTCTGTCCACTGGTAGGGTTTAGGATTGTAAATCAGCCAGCTACTGTCACGGATCCCGATGTGGTAATCTGAGAGCTAGCACTTACATTTACGGCAGGTCCTGGAGCCAGACCATGTACACATGCCACATGGGGCCATCTTTTCCTGTTCTATCAAAGGCGACAGGCATTAACTATTCCAGCTAATGTATGAGATATAGCACTGCCAAGAAATGGGAGCCTAATTGCTGTGTTCTTTTAAGAAAGAATGCATTTGTAAAAATAAAATAATCTCCATTCAGTCAAATTACAGTCAATTATCATTGTCCTCAAGCCAAGAGCTGTTAGCTCTGAATCTGATCTAACTCAGTTACTGAAGCACACTGAAAATGTCTTGTCATTTTCGGAAAAAAAAATATTATTACCTTTTACTTCTTAATAGTCAAAAGGATTTTGAAACAAGCTTAATAGCGGCAATTTTCTTCCTTCCATCTGTAGCTTCTCAAGATTAACAACACTTCTTTTATTTTGGAATAATAGCTTCCTGGTAGTCTTGGGTCACTGGGCTGTCTTCAAGGCATCGTTGCTTTCAGTTGCACATCCAATTAACTTTTATAGTTAAAAAAACCTTTTTTTTTTCTTTTCCCCTGGTGCTGCTGTCAAAATACTAATTTGGACAGAGACAAATACATGCCAAGTTATCACACAAACTTTCTGGAACCCATGGGCCAAGGATAACTACATCGCAGTATGCAAGAAGGTGACCACATTTTCGTGCTCACTAGCTCACTTCAGTGTAAATAGGTCCCAAAGCACACACTGTTTCCCTTTATAGCAGCTCAATTTAATGTAAGAAACTGCTGGAATAAGCTAGCTTTTTGATCCATAAAGCAGAGCTGCAATTTACATTTTGTTCTGTTTTTCCTTCTTATCACCAGTGCTGTCAGAAGTCTCTTGATTCATTATTGTGGCAATGGAAACACTGAAACACCGAGACAGCGGCATGGGTAAATGTGGAAGATGCAACGTTACTGACCCACTATTCCAGGACACTCTGAGTGTCCTGGGAGATTGCATTGCTGGAAGGGAATGCAGTCTTGCTGATGAGTAGCTTTAGATCCACAGAAGCTCACGAACAGGCCTCATAATTACTTTAGAAGGGGTGAGTGAAGAGAGCAGAGCACAGGGGAACAGGTTTTGTGGGAAAGCGAGTAGATATAACTTTTTGAAACAACCTCAAATTACCCCATGCAAGTAGGTCTCAGCCATTGCCTGTGACCCTGTACATACTGTCACAGCTTGGAGGAGATATGAAAGTGCAAAGCTGCCTCTAAACACTTCTGACCTGCATTGGGAGCCAGAATTCAGAAACGTCCCCTATCTCTAGCAGCAATAATGAGACCCAGGGTCAAAGCCTGTGACAATGCCAGCTACGTACCATGGCCAAGTACTGGAAACCCAATCTGCTACAGTGCAAACTTACAACCAAAACTCAAAATGCAGACTTTCTGAGAGTCTGAATAAGTGACAAAACACTTTTCATAGCAGTTTGCCAGTTTTGCCATCCTCCTCAATGCCTCACCAGCACGTCCAGCGCTTTGCTAGAGGATTCTGTGTACCCTGCTGCCCTGCCTGCACATGGACAAGAGCTGAGCACGAGCAAGCTGCACAGTGCTCCAGAGAACCAGCATGGACCCAAGGCAGATACGGAGCACCTGGCTCAGCCCTGCAGTGAGCCCACCATGCTGCAGTACTGTCAAACGCAAGAAATCATTTCAAAAAGAGGATAAGAAAAGGATCCTGTAGAAATTTTGCCCAATCTCGTTACTGAAAATCTATTTGACGTAGTGAACAAACATGGAAACTTTTCCAGGAAATGTGTTTCTTTATTTAAATAAAAATTAGTGCCAGTAGAAACAATAAACTTTAAATACATGAGACAATTATATACAACTCAGTGTTAGGAATTATATACATCAGTTTTTTACAGATACAAATACATTTATACCAAAAGTAAAAGGATGAAGAAAAAGCAATGGAAAATGTGACAACTCGTGCATGTCAGTCTCGTTTGGAAAGTTTCAGGATTCAAGTGATTCCAGGCAAAGTGCCAAACTTAATTTGGCTTCTTTCAAACTTAAAACAGCCCCTTTTGGAGTAAATCTACCAAAAAGCTTTATATGGTCTGATCCAAAGTTCACTGAAGTAGATGGAAAAACTCCCACTGCCTTCAGTCAGAACTGAATCAGGCCCTTTCTGAGCACAAAGGAGCCTTTGTTCCGCTGTGTTCAGAGACAGTGATACCTCTGCAGGCTACCTCGTATTAACCCTCCAAGCCAAAAGCAGCATTCTCCCTTCTGAACAGCAGAAGTACAGCAGACTTGCCTCAGTTCATTTCTGCTGTTCAGCGTTCACGTTTCTCAAGCTGTCTCTCAAGCTCTAATGCCACTGGATAAATCACAGAGCTATTTTAGCACAGGAAATGATTGGAGACATTTAGCAAACGTTTTGCTGTGCAATGCTTTAGGTTCAGGCCATTCAGCCCTCATGCTTCAGAACTAATCAGAACATTGTAATAAGTTATTATAAAATATAAGGTATGATTGAAATAACCATACATCACTACAATATTAACATTACTTCTTTTAACAGTGCAATAATTCGGTAACTAATTTCATGAGCATTTGAAAAAAATCACAGTACTGTTAAATTGGTGGGGGAAGTTTGTGGTGGTTTCAGAAACTAGTTACTAATGACTTTGTAGAAATGCATGTGTCACATGCAAGCTGATAAAAAAAAGATTTAATGCAATGTTTATCTACACTGGCTTAAATAGAGCAGAAAGTCTAGATTCTTCAATGATGTACATAGGTACAGTTGTACTGACCTCATATGGAGAATTTAACTCCAAAAGAGAAGCACAAAATCTTGTGCATGTCCCCTGAAGTCAGGAGGACTCAGCTGATGACTTCAGTGGGGCCAGGATTTCACCCTTGCTAGGTTAAATTCTATTCTGAATTCCACCTCTTTTTCAAGGGGGCATAACAGAGCAGCATTTGTTCAAGCTTTCTATGTCTTAACACTGTGTAACAAAGATCTTTTAAGGTCTTCCTTAACTTCCAGATCTTTGACTTTAGTGATCAAATGTACATATCTTTAAAAAACACAAAAGCAAAAAACTCAGTCAAAGACTGCATTGCAGCAGAAGTTAGTGAACCTGACCCAGCCAGTACAGGTACAACTTAAGCAAAGATAGGTATAGTGGTACAGATCTGAAACTGGGCTTTACAACCATCCTAGAAATTTGGTGCCTTTTTTTTTTTTCTTTCATTCTTTCTGTGCCTAAAGGCAGCTTCCAGCCATGCTACGATCTCTCTTCAACTACAGTATGGAAAAAATTTCAGCTTTTGAGGCCTCATTGAGCAAATCTGCTGTTGACTGTGGTTTGTTATAAGAAAAATACAGTAAAAGTACTTCTAGGCTATCACAGTTTTGCATGAATGTTCGTTACCCATCATCTTTAACAACCAGGCACTTGTGTTAGGGTAACTTCTCTAAACATTTCCCAGATATTTGCAGAATTCTGAAATATGCAGAGACATGCCAGTAATAGCTAACTTGTTAGGAAAAAAAAATATATCTATATATATATTCTCCTTGTTCTTAGCTCTTACAGTAAGAAATAATAATGGAAAAATTAAAATTAAACATCACAATTACGTGCAAGTTACACTTTTGTGTTGGGTACCACTGCTTCCTTGTCCTGCCAGCTCTCAGGAACACCTCGGGCCCCAGGGCACAGATACCTGTTGAGAGTTCATTGGAGATCAGGAAGGTAGAACCACAAGTTCTCAGAGGGAGCTCCACTCATGCTTTGGCAGCTGATCCAGGGACCGCTACAAATGCTAGGACTTCTTGTGGATATTTTCTGCAGATCCCTCACTGCTCTCATTGAGGAGCGTTTCTGACACTTCCCCCAGTTCAGCATCCAGCACTTCCTCCTGGATGGTGAAGTGCACATCTGGGGAGGAGGATTCGGAGCTCACGCTGCTACCTTCCATCGAGCAGATTGCACAGGACAAGGATGGCACCATGCTCTCCTGCAGCATGTTCAGCATCATGGGCATCTGGACAGATTTCAGCCCCGATATGGTTGGCAGAGGCTTCACAGCTTCTCCCCATTCTCTCTCCTCGTCTTTGTAGAGCAGAAGCAAATTGGACTTCTTCTCTTTTCTCTTGGATTTCATGTAGCCCAGCATAATCCCTATCAGGAAGATCCCGTAGAAAGACATGACAACCAGAATGTAAAAATACTCGTTGCCGTTGTTCTTCTCTGAGGTGCGGGATTCAGCATCAAGCACGGCTTGGGTCATGTTTGCATGGTCCATTTTCAGCATGGAAAGTGCTTTATCACAGCTAAAGCCTGGAGGAGAATGTGCATGTATACTTAAGTTCAAACTTCAGATCAAAGATGTAAAAGAAACATCTGAAAAAAAATACCCCCAAACTATTCCTGGCTCTCTGGAATTTGTAAGCTTGCAGGACACACTTAATTGAAGGTTGCAGTCTATCATACTTCCGCATTAATATTGTAACTGAATGAACTGTTATTCAGATACAGAAAACATTAGAGGAAAGAAAATACGTAATATTAAATCATGTTTTCTATGTTAAATTAAAAAAAAAAACCTCACATGATTAAAGAAAGAAAACTATACAGAAATACTCTTCTAGACACTTAAATACAGTTTTGTGCTATGTGACCATGTTTTCATAGAGAGGAAAAAAGCTAGAAGCATTATTTTATTCAATGGTGCAAGAAAAAAAATATCAAAAAGCAACTTACGTAGGCTTTCAAATAATTCCTCCGTTTGCAAAGCTCAAGAGACCTTTCCTCTACCAAATGCCGGCTGTTCTGAAAAGTTTCCTCCGCTGCAGTTGGAATAAATAGCTCTCAAGAAATGTTTCATCACGTGTTTTAGAGGCATAGTTTATAATAGTTTTGTGTTGGAGTCAACAGATGAACTTGAAGGATTGCTGTTCAACCCACTGAACTCTTAACAGCTGTGAAAAGAAAAAGAGCTGGGAATTCAGATTTTACTCTTTCCTAACCAGTTCAGCACTGACTCTTTCAGCTTGTGGATCTGTTACTTTCACTGGCATCCCAATTGCTAAATCTGACCTGTTACCCTGAGACCTGCTCTGCAGAATGGAAAACCTGCAAACCATTGTTTTGTGTCTATCATAAAACATAGAAAAATATATGTGTGAATTTTACGGTAGGTGCTGTCAAGTTATTTACGTGCCTGCTGTACATAGTTTCCCTTGAAGACATGGAGGAGGAAACAGGTTATTTTCTTTGCCTGGGATGGGTGAAAAGCTTTACAAAGTGTGTGCAAAATAAAGCGGTGACTTTCAACTCGTTCTGCATCTCCCCTTTGCCACGAGGTGTGGGACTGTGGAGAACTGGGCCCTGGGTCTCAAGTGACTTTTGGATGGAAGAGTGCTGGTGCCATCTAACTTCGTCCATCAAAATAGCATCTCTGGGCTTTTATTTCCCCACACAACCAGTGGGAAGGTGCAGACTCTTCTGGGGGGGGGGCAACTTGGAGCTCCTGAAGTGAGCAGCCCCCTTCTGTCACTGTTTGCAGAAGCAGCCAAGAGCTACATGGTCTGAATGCTGCTTATACATAGACCAGGACCACTGACTTGGGGCAGATTTGAGTACAAAGGGACGTTAACAACTTCTCGGCAAAGGGATGCTGTCGGAGTGACAGCTGGACGCTGCTGCAGCTGGCTGCGGGCTGCGCAGGAGGCCTCCCACACTGCTGGGGAGGGCAGAGTTAGGATGCAGGCTGGGTTGTGGGGCCCGCAGAGTTCCCACTCATCAGCTCAGTGGTGCAGGAGGCTCTGAGACCCCATTTCAACACGTAAGCAACAGTACAGGCCATGGGAAGAAGGCAGCCCAGCTTGCACCTTGGGGATTTCACTTCCTTATCCTCTCCATCCCTGTTCTTCACACACAAAGCCCAATTAGTCAGACTCCACATATGTGATGTGAATGTCACCCCTTCTGCAAAGCTTCAAGGATGTTTATGTAACAGGACGCTCCACTTCCAGAAAGTAGTCGACCAGTGCTGGAGTTTCCCAATGGTAGGTCTGGGTTTTTTTTTTCCTGCAGTCGCTTGTGGATTCTTTGCATAGACAGCAAATTCTTTTCCAAACGCTGCCCTCACAATCCCTCTGAGGTAAAGGCAGATAGGACTAACCACTCTTCACATGTATGGAAAAGCAAGAGAGAGGGGTTAAGCAACTTTAAATGAAGCAAAGAATTCTAGAGGAGTTAAGAAACTTTAAATACAGCAAAGAATTGAAGAAAAGACAGATTGGTACCTGTGTTTGGAACCAGCATTTTCCATCATTTCTCGAACAACTCCACAAAGAAAAGAGAAAAAAAATTTACATAAACCAGATTCCCTTCTATGCCCCTTAAAACACAGGATCCACCCCTTAGGATGTTCGTTTTATCTTCATGTGCATTCCCATGTGATAGCTCAGGAGCTGTTGATGTTGGACTAAAGTCTGCTGGGATTTCATGTGACAAAATTTGTCTGCAGCACCAGCTTGCCAAGTCTGGATTCTTCTTCTCTGTTCCTGACAAATCACTGAGCAGGCAGCAAGTGTATATTAACTTGCAGGCTAAAGCATCACCCAGAGCAAGTCTCTGGAATTTCTAGGTAACTTTGGGGAATTTTTATTTCACACCTTTCCCACCTCCATGTGATAATTTCTCCCCCATTCAGCTACAGAAATTTGGAACTTCAAACATTAAAGACAATGTGTCAGGTTTTACCAACACCCATTTGTGCAGGACTTTTACAGAATGGTGAGGAAACACTCGGCGTTGTTGGGTCAGTGAAAATTGGCTCAGTACAAAGAGAAATCTTTTCTCTGTGCCCACAACATCCTAAGAAATGAGCTCTGAAGCTGCTTGATCCTGGGAACAAGAAGACAACACCTGTCCTGCTGCCTCCTGTCGTCAGCGTCATCACCCACCTCAACCAAAAGAGCACCATCAGGCATCCAGAGGCACCAGCACCCACAGCTCCCCCCAGGGACCCAGCAGAGCGGAGGCAGACCGGCTCTTCTGCAGGTGCCCGTGGGTGCGAATAGGGTCTCCTGTTTGCTCCAAAGCCTCACATTTTTTCATGTAGATGAAGCTCCGTACAAAGTTACCAAGCTGAACTGCAGCACCCAACACGAGTACAGGAAGACTATTGAGGTACATCCACAGATTCATGCAACCACCTGAAGTTCAACTGAAAGATGACTGAATTGCATAATTATGCACAGTTATTGCCAAAAACTCTTAGCAGCTCTATTTACTCTGGCTAGCTGATGACAACAACTCTTCTCCATCTGTTAGCCCATGATTCTGAAAAACAGTTCAATTTCAAAAAGGCCTGGAAGGAATCCCCAAGCCTGCGACAGACACGAAGAGGAGGGATAGGAAGGTACTGGGGAATAACCACCTGAAAAACATATGCCACTTGTGTACTGGTGCCGTAAGTCAGCTTTCTCAAGATGTACCCTGTAGAAACTGTATTTTTGTATAAAAACAAGACCTAGAAAATTGAAAACTGAAGCCTTTTATCTTTCAAAATTACTTTTGTTGCAAAATATATTATGCATTGCATAATGCAAAACCATTGATCACGGCAAAAATACTTGCTTACTTTGAAGTAATTTATTTTGGGGGATTAAGTTTACTAGTTACTTATTGTTTAACATTTCTTTCTTCCTTTCAGATCAATTCTTTTTCCCAAAACTTCACAAAATTTCCCCTGAAATTTCACTTACAGGTCACTTACACTTTCAGCAATTATCTCTCACGTGTTCCTCTTCACCTTTCCATCACTCCCTATAGCCTAGGCTATAACATTTAAGAATAATCCTCGTGCTGTTGCTCCCACCTTCCAGATTCTCCCTTTGGAAAACATTCAGACTAATAAAGCAGAGCAACAGCCAGGCACTCCAGTGATGAAAAGGTCACAACACAGCTGCTGATGCCCGATATTTTTTTCTCAAGGTCTCTGTCTCCTAGAGAGCCTTTTGTGGCAGCAGCCTCTGTCACCAAAGGACACAAAAGTTGAGGTTTGAGGCATCCTGTGGGGCAGGAATTCTTCACAACATGGCTTAAGGGATAGTATAATGTGAACCCTTTCTCCAAATAAAAATTTGTGGACAGTCAGAAAACTGAACAAAGACAGAATCTATTATGAAGACAATGTGAAATGTCCCTAGAGACTCAGATGACTCTTTGCAGGCTGCCTTGGAAAATATATGCCTAATCCTTCATTACGGGCATAATCCGTGGTCTGATGCTACATTTATCTTTCTTTTTCCACGTAGTGAGTTAATAAGACTAAAGCTACAAGACGTAAGTGTTAAAGGGCTAGCTCCTGTGGGAAGCTGGGCCTATTTGATAAATGCATGCTAAAAGGATGACTTCAAAGAGTATCTCAGCATGTGCATTTTTGGGAATATCATCTGGAAAAAAAATTGAAAGAAAAGAAATGGGAAACGCAGAAGGGGGAGTGAGGTGTTCATCCTGCATGTAGACCTCTAATGGAAGTAATGGTTGGGAATTTACCACTAGGGAGAAAAAGGACGAAGAGTTTTGCTGTGCAAATATTGACTCAGTTATGACTTAGATCTTCTAGACAATGCTGTTGGGAAAGGACAGCAAAGGTGATGAATACTTTTCACTCACAAATATGATTTTATTTAAAGCAAAATCAGAGATCAAGAGCTGGGTTTGACAACATAAAGGAACACAATGAAAAGGGACATTTGTGCCCTTGATCTGGTTCTGTGTTTGAAGACCTGCCATGCTGAGATGTCCGTACCGACTTTTGGTCCCACTGCAAAGCACGAGCCTCACACAGGACCTGATCCAAGCTCCTTGAAGTCAAAAACCCTTAAAGTTGGTGGCAGCGCCTCACCTAAAGCGAGCGTCAGACCAGGAACAGCACTTGTTCCTTTCAAGTTCTGCACAACTCAGAGTCAACTTTCAGTGAAGCTTGTGAGTGAAAAATACAAGAATACAAGAGACAGCTGGAAAGCAGCAAGTTATGCACTCACTCCCAGTGTACGGAACGGCTAGCAGCCTGACACAAGCTACATGCCACCTTGCAAACAAGCCTACTTAACAGCATGAATTTTATGAGCTGTGAGGGTACAGCATGCTGATGCACTTGGAGATCACTACCCAGAAAGGTGACAACTGTCATGTTCATAAGCGCAACAGCATTACCACTTGGCTGGGCTGGCATCTGAGCAATTCTCACACACCTCTAGGTTCGGTGTCATTTTCCATCACTCTTCCTTATTTTTCATGCTGCAGAAATAGATGATATTTTTAATATACTTCATGCAAGAAATTTCTAGAGGAAGGTGGCAATTTTCTCAGTGTCATCTGCAATATACCGTGTTACAATCTGGATACCAAATGGAAGTAACACACTGCCTTGTTATTAACCGTGAAAAACTTAGTAAAATGCTCAGATCTGCCTTACAATCTTCACTGTTGTAAATGTGCAAATGTAGGTCTAGAAGATGCATGCACCAGCCTCTTTCCAGCTTCAGCATTTAGTTTGTTTTAGTTCAAATTTTATTTAACTTTCACAGCAGATCCCCGTTTCTCAGGTGTTCCCCACACCCAGAGCAGCTAAACCTCTCTCTCCGTGTCAACAGTAGTGAATACGGGGTTCAGAAGCACTCCAGCACTCTCACCTCTAGCAGTGGCAAGAGTTTTACCACAAGTCACATCCAGAGTATCGTGATTGCCCTCCAAACACACAACGAAGATCTGGAAGGCAAAGTGGTTTCTGATCTGAGAGATGACGAACAGCAGAAAATCTCAATGATATCTATAATAACAGTTTACCGTAAATTTAACATTTAGTGTAAGGCATGTGTTGTGGGAGACTTGGAGTTTTGGGATAGACATTTCTTTTCAAACCCTGAACTGAATTTCAGAAAGCTATGAGTGACTGGAAACAAATAGAGTGGAAACAGGTAGCTCTTATGGTAGCGACAACAAGAAACTACATTTTAAAAATAAAGATTTTTTTCAGTGGTTGATATGAGAATCTGAGTCTGAAGTCTTCACATCCTCAATTTTCTGTACAAAGTTATTTTGTCAATATTTATTTCTACTCAATAAAATGAAATTTATACTTCATATTACCTTACCTTCTTCCTTTGATGTGGTAAGGAGGATGTAGGATGTTTGATTTGAAAATCCTTTTCCTTTTTTTTTTTCCCCCCTTGACCAGAATTATCTGTTGGATGCACTACCTTTAAAAATAAAATAAGTTTAAAGATTTCTTTGCTGTCAGTGTCAAATGCTAGATGCAGTTCCATTGTATGCAATCAGCTGTGTTCAACATATTTACTTCTATTTGGGATTAAAACAGTTAGCAACATACCAAGCTTTGGATGCCATTAAAAAATAAATTAAAATACAGTAAATTTGATTATCATTATTTAGAATAAATTCACTAACAAATCCAAATCCAAGTCCAAACATTTGTGCTTCTTCAGTGAACAGACAGTGCTTAATACTCTTCCAACTATGGAAAGGTGCCTCATGAAGGACCCTTCATCTTCTCTCTGGACTGATTCCGACTCCAGTCAGCTCAGAATTAGCACAGATTTACAGTAGAGAAGGCTTCTAACAAACAAAGTGTAGGTGAAGGGATAGGAATGAATATTTGGAGGGTTTCTGAAAAATTCCTCGGCACACAGTGTGAAGATCTCTCCTCAGTTGTTTGGCTTTTTTTTGATTGTTCATTTTAGGATTCTTCATGATCTGAGAAATTCAGCTCGTGCCAGTAATTGAGAAGCATAGGAAATAAAGGGGCAAAAATACTGAAAACATTCAAGTGCTTGACTTGAGCCCTCGTCTGACTAGAGATCAGAAACTAAAGATCTTTGGGAAAAGTTAAGAGATGCTTGCACAGCATAAAGCAGAATGCTTGTAGAGACATTGATAAATGTTTGGCTGTCCGGTTAAACAGGACTGAAGCTCAAACCGGGAAGGGGAAGCACGCATTCATTCCCTTGTGCCTGGAAACGTTTTATTTGGTTGCATTCACTTCAGTTGGGACTCTGCTGCCTTCTTCCCAAGGAACAGATCCCCACTACATACTGTCACGCATGCAAGTTCATGCCTCCATCTAGTTACTCTCCTGCTTCTCAGTTCTGGTGGCTCCATGGAAGCCCAGCACAGTTTGTCATTTTGGTTCGGGCTTTTTTGAAAATAATATTTGGAAACCAAGAACAGGGGAGCAGAGTCTGGTGAAATGGATGGGACAGGGTTCACACACCCAGTGACTTCCCCTTCGCTGGCGCAGAGGTGTAGCAGTTCTCAAAGTCCACCACACTTGGAAAAATTTGACAGAAAAACAAACAGACAAAAATTTAACCACTGGGGAAACCACAGACTCTGAAGCCAAGGAGGCAGTTTTTGCTTAGTCTTACTAAACTGCAGAACTGTAGTTTTCATTTCCATACTTCAAGAAACAGTAAAGGCTCCAACATTTAGGTAGGCAAGTTTTGCCTCCTCAGATATGTGCCCAGAACCCCCACTGAATCCAGTGGGATTTTGCTGAGTGTGAAGAATACAATGGCTAATACAGGGCAAGGTACCAGCCTGGCTGCCCATGGACTGTATCAAATCTTCTGCCTTGAGGTTAAAGGACCTGCCAGTATATAACAGGCATTTCACATTAATCTCTTGTAACACTGCTCTCGAGAACAGGGTTGAATACAGAGTGTTGAAAAGAGATCGAAGAAAGGGAGGGAGACCATTGCGACACTTACCACAAAAGCAATTCTACCCCTTTAGGAACTCATGACAGCATGCCAAACAGAATAGAACACGTCACAGTGATCTTCTGTCTCTCCTGAGGAGAGAAAACACACACAGAGGTAAGTTCACTCTCCCAGAAACTGGTGTACAGCAAAGACCAAAGAGAGAGATAGTGCTTTCTCAGTGGCACACACCCAGTCCAGCTGAAGTGAAAGCACTTTCAAGGCCTTAGAGGAACAAGCCATATTTCTCTTCCCTTTTATTTTTTTCAATCCTGGAAAAATTGCTTGCAAGTAAAAAGCAGCCCATGCCGTTTCACAGCCACGTCAGGGTAGCATCGCAGGTCATTTTGACCTTCAGCATATACGGGATTTTTCACTTTCACACAGATACCAGATGCTGAGCCCTCTCTCCCTCTGATGTTCAAGACCCTGGGGCTTTTGTACATCACCAGACACTCAGCATCATGTGCGTTTGTAACACCGAGTTTTTGTTGTGAAATCTCCACATTTACTGTAGCTGTTGCAGCAAGCATCGCATTTCATCTATTTCTGCTCTCACCCCTGTTGACCTGAATCTTCACGGGACTGCAAATGCAGTTGAGGTTTCATCACTGCTTTTTTTCTACAGCAGTTGCCTTTCAAGCTGAAGCAACTAACGCAGCACTTCAGTTTGATTTATAACATCTTGGCATGTGTCAACTGTGCTCACTTTTAGAGCATAAAATACTCAGAACAGCTATTTGTTTTCTTATTCCAAAAGCCTGCTTTGGAAAACGCAACACAAGGCACAAAATAGCAATCTGGGGTGTAAACAGCATCAATTGTATGAACCTCAGGTGTACAGCGAAGAGGTCAGAAAGTGTACAAAGAGGCAGCAACAGCACACGCATCCTCTCTGAAGGGAGGGATTCTGCACGGCAAAGGAGGGAGAGCACGAAGCTATGATTGTTGAAACCAGATTCTGAACTCCCAGCCTCGAGCGATGAGCCCATCTACAGTTTGCCTCTGATTCCTGTAAGGTCTGGATTTCCCCTCTAGTGCCTGGGTACAAGAAGTTAACGTGATTTCTGCTAATGAGCTATGTTCCTACATTTCTGCATTTCAGTATTAGTCCACAGAGCCACAGATGTGAGTATGTAGAGGACAAGTACCTACCAGTGTAGTGCAGAGAATAGGTTGTCCAGAATGCAAGGCCATGCCAGCTTTAACAGAACAGAATTTTTTCTGTCTCAACTGGCAGAAAAGCTTCATTTCTTTCAGTTAACACAAACACTCATAATCCAGCCTTGTGTGGACAACTGATGGAGCTCAAACAATTTAATCTTTCATTACCAGGACCCTGATTGATGTAACAATCCTGCATGAAAGAAATTTCAGAAGAGCTCTAAGAGACCTGGAAAAGCCCAAGGAGAAGCCTGTCAGCAGAAGCCCTTCTGATATTTCTCTCGCCAGTGCAGTGAGATGCACCCTGCGTACTAGGTGCACCCTGGGGGTGCACATGGCATCCAACCGAACAGACAGAAAGTGTGCATCCCTCTGGGAACCACTGCCATGCTCCCCAGGGGGTCCGCAGCCACGCCATCCCATGGAAAACTCCCTGTGCTGTGTGCGAAACAGAAAGAGGGGAGAGAGCACACTTGGATAGTACAACAATACGGCTGATCAAAGGAATCAAAATTAACTTCCCAAATTAGTTTTTAAAAATAAGTGATACCAGAGAAAATAAACTTAGTAACACATAAATGCCTACTTTAAAGAAGGGTGGCTTACTTCAAATGACAAAAGAAACCAGAAAGGATGTATTTTTCAAGTGCAGACATTTATATCTCGGGGGGAGACATCATCCCTTCTTGAACGTATTTTGCTGAAGCAAAGGCAAGCATTGGTCTGATGGAATGGCGCTTTTAGAGCTTAAGGGAAAAGAGTCGCCTCTCTTGGCTGCTCGTAACGTGTGAACAATCAGCCCAAAGTAAACAATGTGTGGTCTTTTTGCTCTCCAGAAGAGGCTGGTATTTCACTCGAATCTAGGAAGTGACAGGAAGTGGGGAATTCTGCACAGACACAGGAGATCCTGAGCTTTCCCAACAAGTTCTGCAAATGCAGCATGTTTGGGGAAAAAATATTGCTGTTCCAGATGGGAAATACAAAAAGCACACATTTAGACACATAGGATGAATTAATACTCCTTTGAGTTACATAACTAAAGAATATTTATGTAGCCACATTCACTAAATTTCCCGACTCTTTCATAAGCGTTTGAATGTCCGCGCGTCGAGGGAGTACTCATCAACTCTTAAACTGAAGCGTTAATGGAGTTCCTACGAGCAACAGAACTGCCGCATTATTTGTAAATACAGCTTGTCACGCGTGGTGGCCGCTCACATAAATCACCCACTCGGGAAAGAGTGCTCTGGCAGACGAAAGGACTCAGCGCAGTGGGGTCTCCGCTCCCCTTGCTGCTGCACTGCGGGCAAGGATCATGCAGAACTTCGGGCTTTTAACACACTGCTGCCCGTTCTCAAATGAAAATGGGGTTGGAAAGTTTTCTGGTTTTCTTAACTGTCACTGGGGATACACACAAACCATCTACTCGGTGCGTTTCCCAACTGCCTGCTCCCTTTCCCTGCCTCACAACTTTTCCACACAACCCATTCCTGTCCCCATTTCTCTGACTCTTCCTCCGCATGGTCTTGACCTCCACCACACCAAGCCATCCAGTCCAGCTCAGCCCAAACCCAGGAGAGGTTTGCTTCGCCCACAGAATTTTGCCGTCTCCCTCTGCCCCATGAGCTCAACTCCACGGTCGGTCTATCGCGCAGGCAAGACAACAGAGGCTGCTCTTGTATCAAGTCCTTCGACTGTGAACTGAAAATGCGAAGTGGAAGATGTTGCTTCAAAAGCTGGGAGTCCTGCAGCCCTTACCTACATCCCAGGGTTTACCTCCTCCAGATGTAACTCTCCCACCACCTTCTCCATCCATGACTCGCCCCCCTCCTTTGATTTCTCCCATGTCACCCCATTTTCACTACCAATGTCTTTCACAAACCAGGTTGCCAACAAACTCCTCTGAAACCACCTGCTTGGCTGTAGGGGTAGGGAGAGAAGGGAGACAGGAAAAAGATTTAAAGGAAAGCCTAAATAAAGGACAATAAAAAATATCCACATGCACATGTTCCTCAGCACCACATATCCACATTACTTGTCCGTGTACTCTATAGCTTTTCTCTGACGTTTCTGTTTATAAACACACATACCATGTCCCATCAAACACATCGCTGTTTTTGCTGGGGCAGGACTGTGCCTTTAGCCAGATACCTCGCATTTTTCTGGACCCTGAAATAGCGCTCACACCCCATATGTTTGTGAAGCACGCTCAGCTGGGACAGCTCTGCAAAGCTCCCAGTGGTTTCTCAACATCTCCCTCCAAGAAAAAGCTGTCAGAAATGGTTCCTCCCTTCTCCCAAAAGATAAACTCTCTTTTCCACATCTCCCAGGGGCTGCGGCTCAGCCCCTTACCCCCGCCGCCACCAGCGCTGGGGTTGGTGCAAGGAGCATTCCAGGAATGCTTCCAGCCAGCATGCCTGTGCTTCTAACTCTCCTCCTTCTCCTAAACATTCAGCTGTGGTTCAGCCAGACTTTTTTTTTAAATAGTTGCTCATTCTCAAGCAGAGATTGGTGCATCTCTTCTGGAAGGTTCCCTGCCCAAGTCCTCGTTGCCTGGTATATCTTACTTGGATTAGAGCCCAGACCTAGAAAATGATAATCCAAAACAAAATTGTGTTTGTAAATAACAGATTAAAATGAAAAAGTTCATGTGGATTTAATTGCTGTGGATATAATAGTCTCAGCATTAGGATTAGCTAGCAGCAGAAGCAAAAAAACCCCAAACACACACCCCAAAAACCAGTTATCTGGGACTAAGGAGTCTTGCAGATGAAGCTTTATGATTTGCTGCTGAATCAACTAACACGACTGAAATACGTCATCATTTTTTCCTAAAACCAAGAACTAATGAGATAAAACAAAACAAATTTGCATCAATATTTTTGGTCTATAACAAAGTCTTTTTTAAAATATCAAACTGACTCTCTGAAGACAACAGCAGAAGATACCTGAAGAGTGGGCAACACAAAATCATCATTAAACTGAGTGATGAGCTGTGCTAGGCTACAAGTCTGAGGCAGCAAGTAGAATGTTGGCCTCATCTCCTGTGTGACGCGGAAGTGAATAGAACAAAAAATAATCTCTTCCAGTTACGAGAAGGACAGAAAGCAGCTGCAAAAATAATTCAGGACAGGGCACAGATCAGAAACCCCTGAGAATGCCACACTGCTTTTTTTTTTTTTTTTTTTTTTTTTTTTGAATCGCAGTTTCTAGAAATTCTCAGGGGTCAGACCTTTGTTGTTGCTGGCTGTTGAGCCTGAGCACGCTACTAAATGAGGAGCTCAGCTGCTAGAGAAGCAGCAGTGTGATGGTCGGTGCGGAGGCGGGTTACCCTTGGTGCTGGCAGGGCTCTGAACTGGCTCCTGCAGCTTGCTCTGGAGGCAGAGCTGGACTCGCAGACCTTACCGGACCCTGGAGGCTTCCAGTCGGAAGCTCACAGCTCTGTGCTCTCTTGCAGACTCCCACTGTGCTGGATTTCAAGGGAAGCAAGTCTCTGGTCTATTACAGCTCATTTCTGCCAGACACAGCGAACCCTCACAGGGGTCCTTTCCCACTGAGGTGGCTGGGTTGGTTTGTTTTAGGGTGAATCATATTCTACCCTTTGGGCTTAATCCTTAGGTCCTTTCCTAGATAAGATTCCCACTTGGATCTGTAAGTCACTAGCCTCAGAACCTCATACCCCATTGACATCGATAGCGATGAGGGCTGCTCACCTCTCCGTGGTGCCCCAAAACACCACATTTGCGTCACTACAAATCTGTCCCCTTTGCAGATGTCACCATAGCACCTCCAGGTCCCATGGTTTAATGTTTGCTGGTCTCTGGTGCAACCCTGCCATCACCTCCCCCTCAAAAACAACTCCTCCGCGCCCGTCCTTGGGTACCCAGCAAACCACAGCAGCCTTCAACACCTCACACAGAGGAAAGCTGTGAAAGGTCCTGTCTCAGCGTTGGAAAGCTCAGAGGGGGGGAAGCCCAGGACATTGCCAAAATACTGATTTGTCTTTTTAGGTTTTTTGGTGTTTGGTTTTTGGTTTTTTTTCTCCCTTCCCCCTCATGACTGGTTTCAGAATTCCTTTCAAAAAGGAATAAAAGACACAGACATTGATTAAGGTACCCAGTTCTCAGACACTTCAGATAGATTGCCCAGCTCCTTTCTGTAATTTATCTCAGGAAAGCAGCCAATTTGCTAAATTACAGATTTTAGAATTGTTATGAGTAAAGCAAGCCTAAGCTTTGCCCCCTAATTTATTAGCAGTTTAATTTCATTTCTCTTCTCTTCCTCGACCCTTCGTTTCAGAACCCGTCAAGTTTCAACTCAGCGGGTTCATTATCACACGGAAAAACCCACACATTGGACTAGTGCTGCAGACTGCACCAGTGCCCTTAAAAATAACAACTACAGCAGCTGCCACGTCGCTAACGCCGGCCGGCTTGGGTGCCTGTCGCCCTGTGTTGCTGTGGCTACGAGCGATGCTCAGAAACCAGTGCTGCCCCGGAGATGAGATTGCCATGGCACCGAGGTAGGCGGGAGGCCACTTGAGGCAGGTAACACACCCTGAACACTGGATGTCTTAATTGTAATTAATGAGGGAATATAACGCAGACACTTAAAGGCAGGTACTACAGAGCTTAGTAGCGTTCCTGTCAAGTTAAACTTAGGGGAGGTTTTAAGCTAGCTTTAAAAACAAAGGGAAAAAATGCAAGATCTTGTTAAAAAAACAAATTACAGACAAAACATACCGGATTTATATTGTTATAACAATAGAGTGGAAAAAATTAATATGCACTAGACATAAGCAAAAACCAAGCGAGGATCCCCGACATCTCTATTACTGTATATTACTGCCTTTCTAAAGACAAAGGGTGAAGGTTTCCCAGGAGTCAATTACAGTGCAGGAGAAACCAAGCAGGAAGCAGACTGCTCTGTACCAGGATTTTTAATGCTGGAAACTTGTCCACGGCTAGGGGTGCACAGGGCTCAGCCTGTGTGATCCACAAGCACCCTTCAGCAGGAGCTGTGTTACCAGCTCCCCCGTTTTACTTGGTGGTGCTGAGATCTCCTGCTATTCAGTTGTTGCCAAGACACCGTTCACACTTCTGATTCCCCATTAGCATCAACTAATAATCTTCTGCTGGCTGGTTTTCAAAGGGGTCCAGAAGGATTCAAGGCTGCTACAAGAAAAGAAAAAGGCAAGAGAGAAATCTGCTTGTTCTTGCAGTTAAAAGAAGCATACCCGGTGGCTTTTGCATGCCTCAGATAACCAGAAAATAAAAGCCCACGTCTGTTACTTCCTTAAGTTTAGTCATTTGGGGATCTGAGTTGTGATTTTTGAATAATAACTTGCTTGGAGTTAGCAAGACCAATAAAACTTAAAAAAAAGCAGATATGACCACAAGATACAATAAACATCCAACTGCTCAACCTCTGCTATAGCAACAGGACTACCCTTACCCTCAGGTAGGTATTTGTGTCAGACCTTATTTCAGCTTAAATTGACATCAGCCTTCAAAGCAGTTTAAAAAAAATCCTTACATCTATGAAAACAATATTGCAGACCAATGATAGAGCTATGAGAATCCCAAGTCAATACATTTTGTTCTGGGGTTGATGTGAAGATACACGGGCTTGAGAAGTGGAAATTTCTGATTTTCACCCTTCACTCTGCCCTTGGGCAAGTCCCTTGCTCCAGGATTGTGAGGCAGAGCGTGACCAGGTCACTGCTCAGAGGGAGACGGCCTCCAGGGCGGTCAGGAGCTCCTCCCTGAGCAGGAAAACTACAAAGAATAGGCTGAAAATGGAGAAAGATGCTTTACTTTTTTGTTTTGCTATTGTGAAGACACCCAAAAATATTTCCAAAATAAATAAAGCAGGACTGGGGAGAGGATTCTTTACAATGCTTGTAGGTGTTGCTTTTTCTAGATCCAAAATACCAGGGAATCGGGTCAGAACCACACGATTTTGCTCTCATCTGAGCTTCTCAAATTCACGGCATAAAGATCATCGCTGCTGCTCACCAAGTCATCTGTTGCATGCAAGTGTGATCGTGACAGTCATTAACAAACCACACTGTATTAGTCCTGTAAGGTTTGGTTTTTTCGCTAATGGCTGAGAAGAAAAAACTGAGTCAGCGCTGGCACAAAAATCTACTCTTCAAACATGAGGGAATGGGATGAGCATAAACCACCTTTCCTCTACAGGAGAGTCGCTCCCCTGGCTGCTCTCCCACACAGACCCACCTAAGTGGGACCTACCAGGTCTGGACGAGGAGATCCATGTTGATTGTGCCCGAGCTCCCCCATCCTTCCAGCAGGCTCACAGCGCTGGGACAGCCCCACCGCCTGCTTCTGCCAGCCGTGGAGAGAGAATCACACTCTGCAGGTAGAAGTCTCCTTTCTCCCTTGACACGTTCTGCTCACTTTGATGGCAATTCTTAAAGCAGATTTTTCTAGAAGCAATTAAGTTTTTGTCTGCGTAGCTAGCATCCTTTCTTGCTCAGCTGAGTCTCCCTGAGAGACTCAGAATTATCGAGAACTTGTCAAGATATTTTATTTTTTTTGGATGCTGATGCACATTTAGTATTTAGATGCATTCCTCCAGTCCCAAGAGCATACTTTTTAGGATTGCAGAAAGACGGCTGGTTTGAAGGGGTTAGGCACTTGGGAGTGTTTTTCATGCCTGGGGAGCAAGCAGCTCGCCATTCTTGCCCACCCCTTCCCTTCCTCATCGCGGTTATGATTCATCCTCCCACATGGATTCTCCCAGACTCTCAAGCATCGCTGGTTAAAAATAACTCCCTGTCCTGGTTTCAGCTGGGACAGAGTTAACTTTCTTCATAGCAGCTAGTATGAGGCTGTGTTTTGGATTTGTGCTGAGAAGGTGGCTGATCACATACTAATGTTTGTAGTTGCTGCCAGGACAGTCAAGGACTTTTCAGCTTCTCTGCTGTGCCAGTGTCTGCAGGAGCAGGAGAAGCTGTGAGGGAGCACGGCCCCAGCTACTAGCCCAGGATTTGACCTTAGGCTTAGAATGGAGACCCAGACCAGCCAATGGTCTATTCCATATCATGCCCATCATGCCCAGTATACAGATGGGGAGCTGTCTGGAAGTGCTCTCTTTCTGGGTCATCTCTCTTTAGGACACTCAGGCTCTTTTCCAGGATTGTGGTTTCAGGACTCTCCCTGCTCTGGGATCATGAACCAAGAACAGATTGAGCCTTGGTCATCGATTGATGAGCAGTGTCACTGCGTGTCTCACATTCATATATTTGTATATATTACTATTATTGTTATTATTATTATTTTCAATATTATCGTAGTTTAGTTATTAAATTCTTCTTGTCTCAACCCATGAGTCTCTTTTCCCTTTGCCCCTTTAATTCTCTCCCCCATCCCCAAGAGGGAGGAGGGTGAGCAAGTAGCAGTGTGCTGTTTGCTGCCAGCTGAGTGGATTCAAACCACAGCACTCCCACAGCCCAGTTTATACAACCCCACTCCTAAACAGAGTGTGTTGATGTATTAATAAACAGATAATTTGCAAAAATCCTACCTCAGTGTAACACTAGCAAATGTGAAGGTGAAGGGTATATGATAGGACACCTGGAGGTAGGGCCAGATGCAAGGAAGAAAATACGAGCATGGAAGAGAAACAACCAAACACTTTTAAAAATAAGTCTTAGTTGAACAAAAGTTGAAAGAAGCTTGGGAGCACGCTGTGGTCTCAGTCCAAGGTGGGAAAGGAAACGTGAAATGGTGCCAGCCTGGGATCTCAAATAGACTTTCTAAGGCTTTGCTGCACAGAATCGACACAGGAATCTGCAAATCACCGCGGGCTAGAAATTTCTATCACAATAAAGCTGCTCTGAGTACTACTGGAGCTTTAATGAAAAAGCAAATAAACAAAGACAGACAGATGGAAATAATTATAATCGGAATGCTTCAGATTCTTGGAGGGCAGTTTTCTATTATCCCAGATGGGCCTGGGCCCTAAAAACCTACCCAGACACCTAAAGCCACAAAAGGGGAAAAAATTCACACGTGGCACGAGCAGGTGGGAGGCCCCTGGGCTCTTGAACACCAGCATGGCCTGGCCCACAGCTGGTTTCGGCAGCAAAGCCCACCGAGCACGTGGACAAGGCACCTGCAGTGGCACTGCACTGTGACCCCCAGCACCCCCCCACAGCAGGGCCCAGCCCTGGGAACAGGGGGTTGGTCCCTGCCCGGGGCTGAGTCCGACTCGAGCACCAGCTCTGGCAAAGAGCTGCTGGTCGGGGGCATCCCAGCGCTGCCCCCCTCCTGCCCCCGTCATCCCCGCAGCGGCACTGAGAAGTTTCTCTAGCTGTCTCTTACTTTACTCTAGTTACATTACCTACCTTCTTACTTAAAAAAAAAAAGTTACCTACCTTCTTACTTTAAAAAAATGAAATAATCAGCTAGGTAAATAAATAAATAAGCAACTTCTATTCCTTCCCATTTGCAAGGAAAAAAACCCGTGTTGCAGATTTCTCACCCAAACCAGTTACTTCCAGAGCACCCATCCCATCTGCTCCCGTCACTAACGACACCAGTTCCAAAAGTCACCCGAGACACGAGCACTTTTGTGTGGCATTTCCACAAAGCTGCAGATACTGTCAGATGGAGAACAATTCCAAAATGCAGAGAGAACTGGACACGTGTCTGATGGCTGAGGGCTCGCTGGTGGTTGGAGGTGGTTGGGTTTTCTCATGACAAACAAAAACCCGTGAGCAGCACCACATGGCCACAGCTGTCTTGCTGCAGCTCTTCCGTCACCCCCAACCCAGCTCGTGCACCAGCACTGCAGCTTCCCATGCCCAAAGCTTTGAGGAGCACGATGGCCATGAGCCCCCAGGAAGCTCAGCCCAGGCCCAGACGGGGTCAAGGGAGCATCACGCCTCATTTGCAATCAATCTATTACCTCTACATCTAATATAGTGCGAATTTTGTAAAACAACCGAAAAAGACAAGATATCAGTTATGGAAAAGACCACACCAGAAACACCCGATTGGTGTACGGGATAATGAAAAGTTACTGGCAGAAAATAAAGCTGAGAGAAGTAAACCGAAAAATGATTTAAAAGCAAGTATCCCTTTGTACCACTGGGAAAAAATCTGGAGAAAATCCCAAATCTCATCTATTTATAAAAACATCAGGAAAATTACTACAAAACATGTTATCAATGGCCCATCAATGAATATAAACAGAAGCAAATACAAAACAAGCAGACCTGGGTACTGGAGAGCATGTGAGGGCACAAGCATCCTGCACGCTCGGTGGGAACACCTTACTTGCAACTGGAAGGACAACCACAGCTGAGCAAACTAAAGTCAGGCCATCCAGAGCCCCCAGCAGCTCTCTGGGCTTAACACCTGGAGGAAGCCAACCCTGGAGCAGTATTCTCCATCAGCAACACAGCGCGACCTCCCTTCCTGGAAAACATTACACAACCCATTACTAGACACATGGGGGATATTTCCACAGCAATATTTATTGAGTTTTGATAAACTTCAAACAAATAAAAATAGTCTCCCAAAGAAACACCAGTACATTTTGCTCATAACATCCTCGATGTAAATTAGTGAGGCAGAACGCTCTGCTACCCGAGCAGGAAGGCTGCTCGCAGGCTGCCTCAGAAACCCCCACCCCCGGAAAGCTCTGCGTGGGCTCCAGGTACGGACACTGTCCCACCCCCTGCCCTGCACCTGGTCACCGACACAGCATCTGCATCGGCGTGTCAGTGAGTGCATGTGCACGTGCAAATATCCTCGTGGAGTTGCACTAAATCACAAATTTATCAGCCTACTATCTACCCTTTTTTCCCCCTACTATTACATGGCTCTTATGCAACCTTGGCAAGAAGGGGGAGGAAAGAGGATGCGATGCTGAACAGGGCAGATTGCTCACTGTCATTCTCACTTCTGGTAATTTCATTACCCTGCTGTAGCTGGAACAGACCACGTCGTGAATTGCAACAAAATGAAGCAAAACCATTTCATTTCCAAGCAGCCTGGCAGTAGTACCCAGGAAACATGGGTGCGATCCAGAGAAGCAAACTGATGAGACATGGAATTCTTAACAAGTTTTAGCAACTAGTTTCCTTACAGTTTGTTAAACATTCACAAGCTACCTTCCAACTACACTAAATAATGGCAACTATGCTTTCCAAGTTATTCTTAAGTCTTATGAATGATACGCTTAAGCTTTAAAAACAACTATAGATACACATGGTGCTAGGACAGGTATCAAAAACAGTGAGTTTGCACCAAGATCTCTGATGCAAATCTTACTTAGAAAAAACTGAACCGCATCTGATCAGCATCATAAAGGTAAATCTCTAAATCAAAGTCTGTCTTAATTAGGTAAGCATCTAGAAGTTTCTACCAGGTTAGGACACAGTGAATTTTATGGGAATTTGATATATTAGACACTCTCTTTTTCTATTGGTATTTTCACATTTCAGATGTTACTTTCTCCTCCACCCCCTCTAGGAGCCTGAAGCAGCAGAAGCTCTATGGAAATACAAGGATTTATGTGAAGATTTTGCCCTTTCAGAGGGATGAAGAACACTATCCACCAGGCCTGCTGCAAAACATTGACTGTGATTGCGTGTCAATAGCAAGCCACGTGAACTTTTCCATTAAAGCCATTTACATTCATAACATTGTCTCAATTATTTGAAAATAATTACAAAAAAAAACCAAAACACCCAACCTTGCCACCAATAGAAAGCATTACAGTTTTAGAGAAAAAAAAATAAACTAAACACACACTTGTGTGTTAGTTAAAGGGGGAAAGGGCATGTCAGAACACACGGACATTCAGGGGTTAGAGATTAAAATGCAGCATGTGGCTTTTTTCCTGCTGTTGCACTTAGAAGTGCTGCATAACCCTGAACTTTGAAATAAAGCATCTTGTAGTTGCACAGAATATCTCACCACAGACAGCTGTGCCACTCCTTCAGGCAGGTGTGTTCACAGCAAATGCCACCTACCTGCCCCATCAGGGCAACGGTGTTTGCTTTCCTGCCGCCAGCGTGCCTGGGGATGCGTGCCCAGGAGCACACACAGACACGAGCCGTCCAACACCCAGCAGTCTGCACAGGCTGCAAGGGCTTCACGTTGGGTGGACAGGCAGCGAGAGCTGAGCAGCAGTTTCCACATGAAGCAGGGATGGAATGGGGAAATGCTTGGTTTAAACCAAAATATAATGAAATTTGGGATTCAAATCTTACACTTGCTGGAAGTTACAGGTGTCTGTTTTAATACTTAGTAGCTTCGGCAGAGAAAACGTTTACAAATGCATTATCCACATGCAAAAGCTCTCTCTCCTGGCAACATTCAGTCCAACTTTCCCAATTGTCACTGGCACCTCAGAAGGCAGGTGAAAGCTACTCAACCCTCTCCTCCCCAACAAGAAGTTCTGCTGCTGGGTCCCCATCACAGAGAAAAGGTGCACTCACCTCTGGTCCTTGAGCTTTCCGGGTGCAGACAAACCCACTTTATTCACACGATTCCTAGGGGGAGAAAAGCTGCAACCTTCCACACCACCTGCCCTTCAGCTGCTCTCACCTTTATAAAGGGGAGGGGAGGCTGCCTGCCTCCTGGGCACAGCTGGCTGGGCAGCACAGCTGGCCGGGGGGCACACACACACACGCACACACAGCTGGCCGGGGGGCACACACACACACCACAGCTGGCCGGGGGCACACACACACACACACACACACACACACACACACACACACACACACACACACATGCACAGCTGGCCAGGGGGCACACACACACACACACGCGCGCACAGCTGGCCGGGGCGCCCAGCTGCAGCCCTGCTCAGCAAATCGTCCGCCGTGGCACAACCACTGCGGTGTGATGCATGCAAGAACAGGCACAGCACAGGCCCTGCTCTTGGTTTAAATGCTACTGTCAAAAAAGAAATTGTATATACAGAGAAGTACAAAAAGATTTTTTTAAAAATATTATTCCTAAGCATTAAAAGAAAATTCTATTTCTCTTACAAATCACTCATTTTGTCAAGCATGTGGGTACTCACTTTCTCTGCTGTGCCATCTCCCCCAGATTTTTCTGCTGCAGACAACAATAGCATTTCAGGGCTTGGGTTTTTGTGGGGTTTTTTTAGCCATAATGTTATTTTAATCTATGATTTTAGACTGTATATGCCTCTAATGGTTTCCTTAACATAGTATTTACCGAAAACTATGTCTTCTAAAATGGTTACATGTTTATTCTTTTCTGAAATTAGTTGCTATAATAAATTACCTACTGTAATTGCTTAGAACTGTTTACTGCTCTTTATTTTACCAAAGAGCCCCCTAAAGGCAGCTGTGGATGCTCAAAAGAGAAAAAAAAAAATCAATTAAAGTGTGTCATATTATCCTAAACAAAATTGAAATTAAAAGCTTTCAGTCAAAAAAATTTAGCATTTTTGAAGGAAAGAAAACAACTACTTTGAATATAACTGAAAATTAGGAGGAAGCTGGAGACTTCTCATGGCTGATTAAAGGATGAAAAATAAAGATCAGCTATTCAGCAGGAAAGGCTTGTCATTTAGCCAGCACCATGACCCTTGGCATCTGGAGAATTTGTAAATAAAGACCAAAAAAAGGAAGAAAAAGAGGCACCTATTAAGTTGAGATACCTCCAGGTTGGATGGTCACCAGCAACGGTTTGTGAGCTTGTAATCAAAACCTTAAAGGTAGGTGCTCAGGATCTCTTAAGTCCCACTGCAAGCACCTAACATCTGTGAACCCTCAGCCCACAAACTTGAGGAAAATTTAACACCAAATGTAAGTATTAGCACACCTGGGCAGTAAAGAACGGCAGAAGCTGGCAGCTTTACACGAGGTATCACCACAGCTGGTGCTCTTAAAAAAAGGGCAAGTGGCAGGTCATACGCAAAGAAAATAGAGAAAATGGGATGGCAGTGGAAAACCGGGCTGATCAGATAACTAGGGTTCCTGCGTTATTCTTGAAACCACGACATTTATTTTGAGTACTTGACAAAATTCGCAACTATAGTTTCAAAGACACAAGTTAGCTAAATTCCCACTATACCAAAGTCATCATATTTCACTCCTGAACTGTCAGGGAATTGCACATCAGGGTGATTACTACCCAGTCCAAACACCACTACCACCAGTATCAGCATACATTATGTATTAACATCATGTCAGCAGCATCTGTGCAACGCAAACGGCCAAGCAGTCACCCAAAATATTCACCAGGCTACTAAAACAGAAAACTGTCAAGATACCGAACATCAGCAATACAGGGATGAAACCTTTTGCAAAAGGTTACTGGGAACGCAAGGCAGGGAGCAAAGCCAAAGGCCATGCCCTCCATCAAACCGATCTCCCTGGCAACGCAACATCTGGACCTATCAAAACCTACCACCCTTCCTAAACAGCCACGTACGCAGACCACACGGGTTAACGCGAATGAAAAGTCACTAACTTACAACCATACATTATCTAGGCTCAGATAGCTAAAAATGAAATGCCACTTAAAAAAACAGACATATGGGACCAGATTTGTGAAATTAATTTTATTTTTGAAACAAGATATCCAATTACAAATAAATAATTCATACAATATAACTCAGTTAGGATATACAATGGTCAGGCAGTTCATAGTAACAACCAAGATCACACTGAAAATGAGTTTACATTAAATAACCAATTACAACAATATACAACTGGTCATTCAATTACCTTTTCAGCCTGGTCCAAGGTGTATGTAAGTTGAAGATTGCTCCTCTTGTCAGTAAAGAAATTTTATACCAAGTCCAAAGTAGTTAATACACCACATTAACAAAAATTTAAAATGCTGCATTGCATCACCTAAATGTAGTTTTAATACAGAATAAAAGCTTGTGAATTTTAGCAGGATAAAGGTTATTGCAAAGGAGTCTTATGTCCTATAGCAATTTCTGCACAAACTTACAAGCTTTAGAGGACATTTTTAATGTATATTTTCAAATCCATATCCTTCTCTGCATCCTACCGATAAAACCAGTAGGATGTAGGTATGCATTATGTTCTTAGTTTCAGTTGCACATTGTTTTTCACTTTAATTTCAGCAAAATATTGTACTGCTATAATACAATTTCCCATTGAGGTATGGTCTTGCTTGTGTGTAAACTGCAGTAGCAGCAGCATTGGTAAACCTGCAAGGTCTTTTATGACATGTAATTTTTTAATTTCCTAGCCAGGAACATTCTTCTCTGCAAAGAACACTAGACTGAACAACATCTAAATTGAATTTAGCCTAAAGTCCTGAAATATTTTTAAATAACTGCAGAAATTTAAAGGAGATTCACAGCATCCTTGGAAGTTTAGTCATTTTTTATAATGAAATATGTAAATTTTCACAACAGAATAAGTAGTATTTCCAACGATTCAGATTCCTGGGAAGTTTATATTTACAAAAGCTTTGTAAAAAATCCCCCTCTTTTGGGGGCCCCTCAGGTGAGGTATACACCCCTTGTTCTTAGTTTGAACTCAGAGAGACTGTGTAAAAGTCACAGCTCTTTCCGTTACAAACTTCCCCATGTGACAGAGACCGGTACTTCCAACCACACGCTTTTTCTAATTCACTCTACAGCTGTCCGCAGCCTCTGGGATATGTGCAGTACACTCCAGCAGGTACTTTTGTTCTTCTTGTTACACTGGGCATGGGAAGACACAGGGCAGGGGGGAAGGACCGGACTCCCCCAAAGTCGCCCTTCTGCTCAGCAATGGAAAAGGTGAGAACACGGCAGCAGCCAAAAGCATCCGACAGGCATAGCAGCCCACAGGAGCAAGGAAGCCCCACATCTGAACAGCAACAGGGACCAACTGTCCCATCACAGCCACAGGTGATTACTTCTGAGAAGCAAGGGCACCCACAGGACAGGTAGCCTCAACAGGACATGGAAGTTCTCAGAATCTACCAGCATTAAAGTCTGTCTTTCCTTATAAATCAAAAGAAAAGCCATACTCATCACATACATTTTAAGCCCATACAAATATTTTAAAAGTCTTTCTATCTTCGACGCAGAGGCTAAAATTAACGAACTGCTTTATTTTCACATTCTGTAGAAGAGATAAACATCCACAAAGAATCTGATGTCTAAAGAAGGAGGAACTATAAATACCAACATTCATTTTAAACATTAAAAAAATGAACCGTAAAATAAATGCAAAGACTGCAACCCAACCTTGCAAGTGGATGAGAAGACAAATTAGAACTACTGTTTCCAAACAATTTTATAAGTTTCATTTACGCAATTTATCCAAAAGTGGATTTAAATCCTTTGCAGAATAAAATACTAATTTTGGATTCCTTCTGAATTAACCAAAGGCAGATTTGTTTTCTTAAATCTGCTGCACAATGCACCAAGTGATATCCACAGTACTTCAGCAATTTATTAATTTTCACTAAAAATCACAAAAAGAAAAATTTGAACAATTGGAGCACTCCTGTGCTGAGTGTGAACTATTTAAGAGCCTGTTGATGGAGCACAGATACAGTTAAGTATTATTAACGTCTGACATAGGGTGTGACACTTCCCTACAGACCTGGCAATTCCCACATCCTGATTCTTCAGCTGTTCTCCAGCGTTAGTCCTGTCTCTTACCTATTTGCCAGGTTTTTTGCATGATCTAGCTATCTGAAGGCATGAAATCACATAAACGCAGTTCTGATTTATCTTTGTTGCTTCTATTTCCATTTGACCAGTTACACCAAACATCACCCAACGGTAACAGTTTTTCACAGACAGCAGCAGGGGAAACCCATGAACAGCGGGAGAGACGGTAATGCAACAAAATACAGCACAAGCCTTCTTGTCATTCCATCGAAACTAAAGTACAGGGAACCTACCCCACAAACTTTGACTCCTAGCAAAGTGCTTTCTATAATCAATGGACAGTGTTCATTTAAATAATATAAAAATTCATTTAAAAAAATTCTGAAATATCAAACATCTCCCAAAACTCCCACATCACAAACGTTAACAGCAAGAATTCCCTCCCTTAAACAAAGCTGCTGCTGTTCACAACTGCTGTGTGCCACCATAGCAGGGTACTAAGAGAGCATCAAGACTTTGACTTTCAGTACTACCAATAAATGATACATGAGAAAATAATCTCCAGATTAAAGCTATTTTAATATTTGCTTCATCACAACGTTGACTGATGGATGCCTTTTCACACTGTCGTGTAACCCTGTTTAAAACATTCTTTCTAGAAATATTTTGAAAATAAAACTCACATCTGACAAAAATCTAAACACTCTCACTGAAGATGAAAAGATGCCCCATAATTCTTCAAACAATATTCACATATGTATAGTAAAATAGAAATTGAGACTCCTTCCCAAAGCGAGAACTGGGTGTAACAAACCAAGTAACACAAATAACTCCAGCTGACAAATACCTCAAATACTTGCTTTTAAAGCAAAAAATGCTAAACAAAAAGAACAGAAAATTAAAGGGAGATTTTTAATGGCACAAAGGGCAGCTAGGCACTGTGTGAGTTGAGAACATAACTGTCATTATGACTTTAAAAATCCCCCCAGTAAGATTTGGGTTGCAGCTAGGGCAGAACAGGGGTCTTGCCAGACTTTCACAAACGATAGAGCAAACCCAGTGTGATGTCCAAACCTAATGAGAAAAGACAAAAGTTGCTACAGTCCCTACACTGTCAAACGTACAAAGTGTTAAATGAAATTAATGCTGGGAGTTCTCATTAGCTCTACACAATTCAACTACTGGATGAAATGGTCATGAGCTATTTAAAAAAGGAGTTTCTGTACTTGAGAGATTACTCTTAGGTTTAACTTCTGCGGTGTTAATAGCATCTTTTGTATTAAACAAGCTTTAACTAACACCTGGAAGAGTACCTGCCTTTAAGCAGAGCTGTGCTATGACCATCTTTCCATTTTCAGATACAAATAGAAGTAACCATTAGGCACATATTGGAGGTGTATTACACAACCTGGAATGTCAAACATTTTCTCCCCCAGATCTACACAGAAAAATACCACAGCAGCAAATAACCTGGTCCTCTGCTCAACAATGATCTTGTTACAAGCATTTTCAATGTACTTAATGTCACAACATCAATACCTTCTTATCTTTAAATAATTAGGTAAAAAAAGGCCCCCAGTATAACCATTTCTTATATAGCCAAGTTCCCTCTATATACATCCAAATTTTAAAGATACAAATAAAACATTATACAGGATTTATAAATGTTTAAAAACTTGCTTCAGAATCATGGTTTCCCAAAAAGAATCAGGAAAATCCACAGACTGACAAGGTAGCAGAGAAAACTGGGAAAAAGGAGACACGCGAATTTTCTGCCGTAACATTTCACTAAACTTGTCAGTCATCACGGTGATGTTATCAGAAAAAACAGTTTAAGCTGCAAATGAGGAATGGTGGTCTTGTGTGTTGATCCCAAGTGCTGAGACAGGCAATTCAAGTATTTCCTATTTGATCCAAGCTCCCTGTAGCAAAATGGTGCAGAAGAAGAATTATTTTACATTTCTTCCATACATTCGATCAATGTCCATTTGATAGTATGCTGTAAGCTCCTTGCGTTTTAGTTTGAACGCATCTGTCACTAGACCAGTCTCAGGGGTCCAAGGATCAGGGCTCAAACGAATTTTTACTGGTATTTCAAACTTCTCCAGATTAGCTGTAAAAATAAACATTTTAATACAAAATGTAAATATAACCATTTTCCTACAATTAACCACAAAAGAGAAACCATATGCCCACACAGAAAGCACACAGCACACACGAAGAGCTCTTCAAACCCCCCATGGTTAGCTCTGAAAACCCCAGTGTGATATCAAGTAGATCCATAGGATCCACCGGTAATTATTCTCCAGTTCCCACAGAAATACAGAAATAAATCCCAGATTTTTGGGTATCTGTGCTGGTCCCTAATTTCAAGAGTCTCAGTGCATGGGGACTACATTCTCAAAAATACACACTGTTATATCAGTGTTATGAAAGTCATCTTTTGGAGATAAAAGTAATAAAATCCCTACTATTTATGCTGCAAAAATGTGGGTTTTTTTGTGTTTTTTCCCAATAGTAACAAATTGTTCAAGGAGAGTAAGTTCACACAGTAGCTGTTTCCCTCACTGAAACAGAACAGTGCTCTGCATGTTACACCTTTAGCACAACACACTATTTAACTTGAGCTTCTGCTCTAGCTTCAGACATAAGAAAAACAAGTAACTCTAAAAAAACAAATTTAACACCCGTAATGACCATTAAATGGTCTCTGGTCATACTGACAGCTATATGAAAAAAGCTCAGTGCTTAGTAATGGTCAAAAGCAAAACCAAGTCAGAAATTATTATGAAAGAACAAAATATCACTGCGTCGCTGTTTAATTCTGCACCAGAATAGCTAAATAGAATGGTACCAAACAGCATGAAAAAGATACAAGTGAGAGGGAAGTATGACAGCGAAAAAAACCACAACTGCCACTGTGACTGCTCAGTGCCTCTCCCCATCCAAGAGCTCGGCAGAACCAAATTGAACTAGAAGCTGTCAGAGAAACAAACCAGAGACGTCTCTTCATGTGAACGTAGCCGAGCTGTGCAATTCCGCCACAAGATAGTACAGATACTGATACGGAATATTTACTTAACTTTAAAATGTAACTGGAAGAGGTAATGGAAGAAAAGTCTACTGGAAATTATTACCTGTGAAGACACTGCTTTCAGCCCAGGGAACCCCTCAGACCCAAGCCCCTGGAGGCTAGGAGAGCCCCTGTCACCACAGGCTCATTTCAGCTACGCAGAGGTATGTAGCATGTGAGACTATGATACCCAGCACACATACCACAGATCTACAGATACATACATATATATGTACATAGGGAACTGAACTGAGCTTGTTAAGTTTCCCTGGTTTTATATTCTTTCCTCAGCTGCTGGCCATGTTCAAAAAAACAAAAGTTACACAAACCAGAAGGACTGACAACTTGTATTTTGTTGCTGGGGTTTTTCGTATGAAAATTTCACATATATGTGAACATATATGTTCTATGAAATATACACATTAAAGAAAATATTTTTAGGGCCTATGCTTATCTGTTTCACAGACATTATGGTCCACAAGGTTAACACTCTCTACCGGTACTCACCTGCCATTGCAGCCTCAGCGAGCACCTTCAGTACCTCTTTTTCCATCTCAGGACTGTTACAGATTTCTTCCCACGTTCCTTTAAATCCTTTCTTTCGAGCTAGATCTGCAAGCTCCTTTTGATTTGGCACAACAAATCCAATGACATAAGAATGGAAACTGAGAAGTACAATAAGTACTTTAGTATGAATTTTGTAAAGTCAACAAATCTTCAAAAATAACATTTCAAGTTGGGGGTTTTGCACTTCATACAGAGACACTGCTCTTAACAGTTGGCTTTTGTTCACCTGATAATCCTTCCAGAATAGCACACAAATTACCTTTGCCTCCTTAAAAATAAGTAGAAAGAGAAGCCACTTACCTTACAGCAACCAGACTGCTTCAAGATGTGCTGTCCATATGCACATTCCACTGTGTCTCCTGCTCAAAGCTTTGGGGAAGCAGTACCCACGTGAAGCCAATGAGCCCTGCCTCTCCTCACATTTTGCATCCTGATATGAAGACTGGTGTGCAACTTCCCTTCCTCAGTTTCCTCTTGTGATGGGTTACCCTTGGCTGGGGGTCAAACCACACACCCACTCATGCAATTCCCCCCCCACCCAGGGACAGGGGAGACAGTTAAGGGGTAAAGGGAAAAAAGGACTTGTGGGTTGAAATAAGGAAAATTTAATAACTAAACTGCAATAATATTGAAAATAATACTATATACAAATGAGTGATACACAGTGATACTGCCCCCCCCCGATGACCAAGGCTCAGCCTGTTCCCGGCTAACGACCCCGGAGCAGGGAGAGTCCTGAAAAACCGCACTCACGGAACGGAGAGAACAGTCCGAGCACCCCAGACTGAGAGCTGACCAGGGTGGGGGGGGAAGGCCTTGGGAGAGCGACCACCTGGAGCGAGGTGACCCGGAGCAAAAGAGATCCGGAACCAAAAGGCACAATCTTCCAGAGGGTCCTCACCCATATACTGGGCATGACGTGTATGTTATGGAATGGATTATTGGCCACTCTGGGTCTCAATCCTGAACCTAAGATCAAATCCTGGGCTAGTAACTGGGGCTGTGCTCCCTCCCAGCTTCTCTGGTCTGCATCTTTTCAACTCTCTTTCACCAGACAGATCATTAATGCAAAATACAGAACCTTAACCCTGCTACAGAGATTACGTAAAGCTTATCCTTCAAGGTCTCTACGACAATTTAAAACAGTAACTCCAAATACCCTTTTGGTTACTGCACATTGCAATTTTCTCCTTTCCTACTGGTATGAACTACAATGGGCATCTGACAGCAGCTGTGAAGACTGCATGAAAGTCCATTATAAACGTAGGCTTCCTTGGCCTCATCTGCTGACGAGCTTTGCCTGTTGGCTGACTCAATATCGTTCTCAGTTTCCCTTACTAAGAAGGTACTTACAGAAAGACCTCAGGTTAGCTTCAGTATCACTTACTGCTTGCATCTCACCTTCTGCCTTTGCCTCTCTGATTTTTCCTCCCCCCACACTCGTGCTATACTCTGTACTAAACCCTCGTAACTTTGTCTAGGGTCTATTCTGTACTCTGTATGCAGTATGTATGAAGATATCCAGACCACAAAGGACTCTGGTGCTTTTATCCCTGGTTCCTGCAGTCTTTTGACATGCTTAAGGTCATGTCCAGCAGTATCACCAGTGTCTCCAGGGATAAACAGCATACAGAAGTAATCAGTTGGCTAGGTAAGGCTCAAACTTTTAGTTCATCTAAAATTCAGCCCCTTGAGTAGCAGCATACTTCTTCTGGACAAAGGGGTTCATCTAATTGGGCTTTTTCCTGGAAAGAGAATCTTGGAGCTCACAGTTCCTGGAACATGTAGCTTTTCTTTCTGTACCACTAGTCAAATCTTCACTTGTTGCGGTTCAAATGCTAAAGTAGTTTGTTTTGAGAAGTATCCTAAAAAACTACATCATCTCTCTGGAGCAGCAACTTCCCTCTCCACTGCTGTTCCTTCTACAGATCTTTTGAATTTGCTAGCTTCTTCAGTCTTGGAGGTCACGACAGCAGGAAAAAAGAAACTTTCAGAATCTGGTTCTCAGAAACTCCTTAGTTATCTCCTCCATGCTAAGAGGCTGCCCAAATGTCTCTCCTACACTAGGCATCCTCATTCCCTTGCTGTGCTTGAGATCCTTCCTAAGCACAGCCCTCAGACTGTAAGAGACACCTACAGTGGCACTACATGTTGACAGCACCAGTTCTATTCTGTAAAACCTGATCCTTACCAGCTCTCCTTGAGCTTCCCAGTGAGAACTCTGGGGTTTTTTTGCCACGTTTTCTCATTCCTCAGGTAACTGAACTACTCATTTTCCTGACGCGATGCTCGAGATCTCCTGAACGTGACTTGGATGGGGCAAGCACTGATAAAGTGGGAGGAGTCTCCTGTGAAGGAGTGCTAATCATGATTCCTTTCAGCAAACATTTTATTCCTTTTCTCACTGAGTATTTTGTCTGAAGTAGTCAATAAAGATAGCTTTTAAAGCAGTAATATCGTAAAAACACTTTTGATTCCCTGCTATCATGTTCAGAGAAGCTTTGCATCCCAAGATTTATGGTCAAATCACGGATTTAACCCACTTGTAAAAGTCTGCCCTCCTTGTCCTTCTGCATATGGGAGATAAAGCAGCTACAAAGGAAGGACTCCTCTTGCATTTGAGATCACCCAAGCAAAGTATAAAGAGAGACAGGATACAAGAGAGGTCATAGGCACTGCTAACCAAAAGTCTCTGAGATCACACTGCAGAGGTGAGTACACCCACAATGGAACATGCATAAGGACAATCATTCAGAGAACCTGTATTACATGGCTCCTTACGCCAAATTACACACATGAAGGTATTAAGAAGGAATACAGCAGCAGCAGAAAAAAACAACTGGAAGGTACTTGGGCTCTGTTTGTAAATTACCTTTAAAAACTGCTTATGGGTTTTCCTGCTTTTAAGGAATAGATATATGATAGGGACTATCAGAGTGCCTGTTTAACAAGTGTATTTTAGTCTCCAAAATTATGCTGACCTGGCAAAGTTAACACAGATTTGATATTACAATTCCAATTGGAACTTTCACCATCCGTAGGAGCCTCTTTCTCCATAGACTACAGAGGGTGCTCAGAACAGGCAGGTAACCTCAGGCAGTCAAAGCGTGCAAACGTGAGACTTGCCCAACAGCTCAAAACCACAAATAAAGCCTAATATAGTGGAAGCTTTCTCAGAAGTGGCACGTCCAATGCGTGTTAGCCTACTGATCCAAAACTGTCAGAATCGAAGTTACAGCATGACTATCATTACTTAAGGCAAAAATACCATAGCATAGATAACCAGGTGAACAAGCCAAAAGTTAATTTTCTATTTATTACCACCGAGCAATTCTCTGATATGTTTGTCCTGGCTTACTTCAATCAAAGCTATCGAGTGAGGCTTTTTTGGCCATACTGTAAATCAGAATATTTCTGATGGTTCAGAAGCTCCAAAATAAACTTTCCAAACATCAAAATGACAACAGAAAACAAAGACCACCTGAAGCATATTCATACATGCAAGTCTATATTATGCATGGATAGGAAATTCTAAAAAGAGAAACTTAAGACATATTTGAGCCCTTATATGCCCAATTCATTTTGCCTATGGCTTCTGTAGGACAGAGAAAGAATACAGCAATAAAAGTATCAGCTGCCTCTTACCCGCTTGCATACACGCAAATATTATCTACCAGTGGAAGAGTCTTTAGAGCTGCTTCTACTTTGCCAAGAGAAACATATTCTCCTGCCTGGAGTTTTACAAGATCTTTTTTACGGTCTATTGAAGGAAAAAGGAATTAAAAATTAATTACAGAACACAAAATTTCATACATTTCAGAAAAGTATAAAATTAACGTCTATGTAAACACCAAAAGGTAAGCTGACGCATATCAGGTTTCCAGACTTTGCATTTTATCAATCTGTCCCTCACTTACAGATAAGAAAAATTAAAATTCTGTATATTTTCTACCTTTAGAACAGCATCTCCTTTATGATGGCACTAGCACGTGAATAGAAGACAACTAGGATTACACAAAGCCAGTGTCTGGCTGAAAGCACACATTTTCTGCTGCTTGGTCCAGACACTTTGAGGCAGGAGATGCACCATTTGGTGACCTTTGGATATTTATTCCCATGTTAAATCCATACTTAAAGAGCAACTGTCCACTTGTTATTTGAAACACAACAATAAGAGCCAAAGATTAAGCCCAAATTACTTGAGTCTATTGTACGCAGCCCAAAGAAGGCAAAGGCGACTGACTACAGGGCCCTACCCTCCTACCTGTGACAGCAGCCAGGACTGCCTCTCCTTTCCTATGCACCTCATGCTGCCCTGTGCCACCAGGCAAGGTGGCTTTGTAGCTGCTGACCTGCTTGACCAGTGCAAGGCAGCTGCAATGGAACTTAAGATTTTTCTCCTATGATAAACCAAATAAGCTTAGTTTTCAGGATTAAAGAGCATACTGAATCACCCACTGACTTCAAGAGAAACACCCAGTAGTTTATAGGGCACCTATTTTTTTGGGTTAATTACAGTATTTAGCAGCCCTGGAAAATGTGTTAACTCACATTTTGTATTAACTCACCAATAATTTTTAGACATCCATCTTCCTGAAACTCTCCAATGTCTCCAGTGTGGAGCCACCTCTGCCCATTCTCATCAACAGTGAAATCTTTTCTGGTTCGTACTTCGTTTTTGTAGTAGCCCAGTGTCACATTTTGCCCTCCAATAAGAATCTCACCTCTAGGATATGGTTTATCAGTGTTGTAATACCCACCTAAAATTACAGTTTTTATTAAGTTAACAAGAATTAAAATATATTCCAAAGCAAGAACTCCTATAATTTTTAGTTTTTAAATATAGAACTAAACACTTTAGTAAGTCCTTAGCCAAAGTTACCAGTTGTCTAAATAGTTCAGTAAGAGAAGAGGTGGTTCCAATTCTTTTCAGCATATAAACAGCTATTTAACATGTGTGTTTGCAAACAGTGAAATTCACACACACGCAGAGGGCAAACGACACCTCTATGCAATCCTTCTGCCAGGACTAACATGATCTATCAGTTTCATATAGGCTCAAATTTAAAAAAGATAACTTCTGCTTCATATTTTAGGAAAGAAAACACACTACAGCGTTTCACATTAGCCCAAAACATCCTTAAGTATTATGTATTTCTGCTCTACAGTACACAAAAGCCTACAGTGAAAGGACATCACCTAAACACATTTCAAACTTCATTAAATATATTTTATATAGCATCCATTAAAGTTCCATTCCACGTGACAATTTTTTAATGATGTTAATAACGATGTTATGAAGACTATTTTAAAGTAATTTCTTAATGGCAACAAAAGGTATCATGCATGCACTTCAGCTGAAGCCTGCTGGATCCAGCACCTCTATGATACAACATACAAGACCTGCATTCTGTCCGGCAAGAATACTAATCTAAATCAGAAAGAGGTACAATGCTGTACACAGTTACACAATATGCATATGCAATTAAAGTGACTGGAATAAAAGAAACAGTATAACCAACGAGAGCCATAATACAACCTAGTCTGGACACACTCACATTGATAGCTTCTGTCTAGACAGCTGCAAGTTTAGAAACCGCTGAGGAACTTTTGTACCTGTTTTCTCCCCCAAAATTAAATTTTTATAGAAAAAAGTAGCATTCAAAATTTAAAAAGCCAAGAAATAGTCTAATTACTACTATTATACAAAGCCCAAGAGAAAAATAGCTACATAAAGTTCAAACTTGTACAAACACCCTATAATTTAATTACATACAGAAATTCTCACCTTCTTCCCAGTTCATTAACTTGATTTCACAACAGACCAAAGGTGCTCCCACTCTCCCTGTAGTATAGTCCCAAACTAGAATTTAAAAAAAGAACATTTTTTCAGAAAAAATATTAACAAAACTGATCAGAAAAATCTTTGTTGTGATGCATCTTATTTAGTGAAAATGAACTGCTATTTATTTCCGACCTTTAACTCATAGAACAGAACTTCCAAGAAAACCAATGCACCTATCAAGGTAATGCAGACAAAATCCTTATCCTGCAAAGAGCATAGACAGCTGTATTTACAGACACCTCCAGTCCTATAACACAGCATTGACAGTAAGCTGCCCATCTGGATGACGCTTCAGAAGTGGCACAAAAACTTTAAATAGTGTTTGCTGGACTCTGAAATAAGTAGCAATATTTCATAACAATTCAGAGATTCCATATTTTGATTCACTTTCCTGAAGTCTCATCCCAAACACTTTTGCATCTGGGCACCTTCCCCAAAGAGCATCACTGCAGACTACAGCACTCGTATTGCAATTCTACCTTTTCCCCCCTCAAGCTACTGAAGAAACCATTTCCAAAGAGCTCTTGGAATAAAAACCCATCATAGCAGTTTGTAGATCACCAAGAAACATAATACATGTTCTACAATCCAGCAAAATCTAGCAATGAACCTTAGATATCCCTCATACGACTCCTAGGTAGATCACACCATTGCCAAAAAACAGCAGCTCTGTTTCTGCCACCACTGAATATGAGTGAAATATTAGGACTAAAAGGCAACTGAAACCATGAAGTTCTGTTCTGTGAAATTAAGATCTGGTCCAGGCTTTTGCATTCTCTTTTTATTTTCCTAACATCTCAATACACTCACTAAAATTAGAAATAATTTATTTAGTTCAACCAGTAAGTGCAATAATGCCAATATCCCTTTCACACTATTGCAGGTTTCTTTGTCACAAATGAGACCATTCATTTTATATGCAGGTCACCAGCTTTAGCACAATGTGTCATAAGTGGTACTCCTACTGTTTTACACATTTATGATGACAAGTAATTCCCAGGATTCTCCAGTTATATTTGGTGGCATACACCAAGTGAATAGACTGTCCAAGACGATACAGGCAGCCCACCCAGCACAGATCACAGCACTCCACAGGATGCACCAACACCAACCTTCCATGATTGTTCCAGCTCCAGCTGATTCTGTTAGTCCATATCCCTGTCCTACAGGGCAACAGAAACAAATGTTCATAAACCGCTGAGTTGCTGCAGAGAGTGGAGCTCCTCCACAAAGCAGGATGCGAATTTTTCCACCTAGCAGCATTCGTACTTTCCGGAAAATAAGGCTAGAATGCAAGGATAAAAGTATGTATTTGAAGCTTAAAAACAAACAAGAGAGCACCTAATTTTGTATCCAAACTGAAAGTTTCCTATATCTTCAAGTAAATTTTTATGGCATTCAAGGAAAACCTTGAAAGAAAAAATTTAAGTTTTCAAAACACAAACACACATTTTTAAGCTTGTTTCCACATTCTAATTTGAAGATGGGTTAAATGTTTTGAGAGCAGAGATAGAGTAAGACAGTAAAGTTCTGTCATTTTCTCCTCAAAAATAATGTAAATAAGCTGTATAAATTTGCAATTATGTTATCCTTTGGTCTCACTAAAGTTGAGAGTTCGACTCAGTGATCCATATGCGTTCCTTCCAACTGCAGATATTCTGTGATTCACTTCCATCAAAATGTAAGGTCAGTACACAGCTATCTATAGGAACAGACTTCCCATCTTACCCAAGAATTGTATAAATCCACTACTAAAGTCTTGAAGAAAATAATGTAATGAATATAAATCTCCAATTGGTTTCAAGTTCAATAACATTCACATAAACGATATCAGCAAGTATTTAGAACAACCATACAAACTAGCGATTTATTGTTTCAATTTACACTTCATTACAGAATTGTTCATGTTCAAAGTGTTAACAGTAAAACAAAAAAAGCACAAAAAAATCAGATACTGCTTATGGTAAGACTTTGATAAGCATTTTTTTTTTGTGCCATTAGAAATAAAATTAAAGTTACCTATCGCAGAGCGGGGTAGTGTAACCTTTGGAAATCTGTTCCATTTTGTAGTTGTAGGCCAAAATAAATAGATTCCGCTGGAAACTAGTCATTTCATTCACTTTATTCATTACATTTTTGTAGATCCGATCCATAATTTCCTAGTTACATAAAAATATTAACTCAAAGTAACAGAAATCCTAAATTCAGTACAACAAAAAGGAAACATGATCTAGAAATTTTAGTATCTTTCAGATGACAACCCCCGTCCAGGTCGCTTCCTCTTCCATTGCTAAGAGATCGCAAGATGTCCACAGAAATGAGGAAAGCAAATATCTGAGCAGGAGCACTACTGACCTCCAAGCTGCGTGCTGCCTACTATCTTTATTACACTAATTTACTATGACAAACAACAGACGACTAAATAAAATGGCAATCTAACCCCATAAATAAACTTTGAAAAATGTTGACACTTATATGATGAATGTTTATCCCCAACAGACAAATAAATACCAAAAATTTTATTTAAAGCTAGCTTAGCATCAAAGGCTCTACCTTTTTTATTTAGATGACCAATGCATTAATTTAGTTGTTAAAAAAAATCAACTTTAAGTTATATTTTAAATAATGTAAAACATCATTTATCCTTCACTTACTTACCGGGACAGCTGCCATTAGAGTTGGCTTAAGTGTAGTAACATCACCTTTGCTTCCTTTCTTTATTTTAGTGGACTAAAGTGAAGAAAAAAATTTACTAGCAAACACATTCAAGATTTTTAACATGAGAAACAAAATGACACAGCACATCTTTCAAACAAACATTTTCATTTAAGTTTCATTTTAACAATTAAAACTAGGCCAGAGTACCAGTCACAACCACCAATACCGCTTCACGAATTGCGGAAAAGAAGATTTGTTCTAATATTCTTTAAGAAATATTACAAAGTTCTGATGTGAGTGTTTGTTTTGTTTTGACCATAAGGGCTTACAGCAACAACACACCTGGTCAGCTAACGTCTGAGGCGAAGAATAACCAATGCGGCACCCGTGAGACAGACACACAAGTTCAGCACTCAGCTCCAGAACATGGGCAAGAGGCAGATAGCCAATATAGATGTCTTTTTCCCTGTAAAGAATTTTTAAAAGATAGGTTTATGTTGTTGCATCATTAGAGTCCTTAGGTGAGTCATTAAGCTAAATTTACACAGAGCTTACTGCAGAACTAGAGATAGGAGGACAATGCCTTTGAGCTTGAGACCATATTTCAAATAATATGAGTTTTGTCTCAAAAGCTGCGTGAGACACACTGTAGCTTTAGGGCATAAACAAAGTGTGATGTTTACTCATTCCCAGACAATTAACCATTATTACGGCTGCAAATGCAACCCCACGGACAGCATTGGAAACTGCACCAGGTGGAAAGAAAGCACAGAATGTAACACTGCCCAGAAGTACTGCTTCAGGAAGCTTTCAGCCGCCCCACTGCAAGGCAGCCTCACAGGCTTGTGTGTCCCAGTCTTGCCCACAGAAGAGAGGAGAACAGACAGCCCGTGAAGTAGTCATGTCATTCAACGCAGTACTGGAAGGTGCTCAGACATCAGTGCATAGTACGATGTGTCAGAGACAAAGCAGTATAAAACAGCTGCTATTTCACACAGTAATTCATCTAAAATCAGACGCAACTGCTGCTTCTTTATTGGCTGGAAAGTAACTGCTGGTACATACCCCAGACTGGGAATCCTCTCAGCCATTCCAGTTATCCCAGCAATTATGTTGCAATGGGAGATCATAACTCCTTTGGGAACTCCTGTGGATCCACTAGTGTACATGATCACGGCGACATCCGAGGGCACAGGCCTGGCCTGCTGTTTGTTTCCTGTAATTTGTGTTAAAAAATAAAATGTGTATGTGTGGAAAGCCTATCAGGCTAGGAGATCTTTGACCAAAGATCTTCAGAATTAACAATAAAGATTTGTTCTGATAATAGTTAAAACACCTTCTGAAATTCTGAATTCTAAATCTAAAAATGTTACATAGATTGGAAACAGATTTCAATAAATTTAAATAGTAGATTGATACTTTCAGAAATGCAATAAAAGTGACCAAGTTCTATCAGATTTAAATGGCTATTTGACATTTTGATATTTGTGAATTTTAAAAAACTTAGTGCTAGCAAATTACTGATGCCTTTTGCTATGAAATGCACAATAATTTTCTCTTTGTGCTCTGAATAACCTGGTTTCAATATATCTGATCAAAATAATGCTTTCTAAGTTTCTATCCTGGCCTAAATGCTTATTCTAAAAATTATTCTTCAACACCTGACACTTGTGGAGAAGACAGTTTTTATTAGAAGCATTTTACTCTACTCTACTGTGTTGAGAAACAAAACAAAACAAAACACGCCACAGCCCCAAATCCAACCACAATCAAACCAAAAAACTCCACAGATTTCATTTAAAGAAGAGCCAGATGATAAAAGGTTCATCATGGCATAATTTTTTGAGACTGCAATTTCCAAATTTACTCAACAGTGGCAAAGTAAGACAAGAAATGAGATGAACCAAACAGAAAGGAGAGAAAACCCACCGATATCTGCCTTGGCCCCCATAGCTTGCACAGAAGCCATCGTGTGAACGATGACACCCTTGGGAAACTCTGCCCATGTGGTTGGTTTGCCATCCACAGTAATAATATGTCGCAGCAATGGAACTTGAGAAACAATCTCCTGTGGAAATGAACATGTGTTCAGAAATCAAACATGAAGGAGAAAGGAGGGGAGGAAGGAGAAGGGGCGGAAGGAAGGAGAAGGGGCGGAAAAGGTCTATCTGCTGTATAAATTAAAAAAAAAAAAAAAAAAAAAAAAAAAGTGAATCTCTTGTGTTACTCTTTCAAGTATAGTTTACAATAAAGGGCTGAGATTAACCCATTCTAAATTAGGCAACACAGTAGAAATATTTGTCAACTAATATAAAGGCGGTATAGTTTTGTGATTTAAAAAATATACATTACATGGATTTAAATACAGCATAATTTTCAGTTACTCTGAGAAGGAATAAAGAACCACCATCGTCTATGTGACTGTTTACTATTTTTCAAGGTCTAACTAGAGGTACCAAAACCACATTACCCTATGTAATTCTCTTCTAGATCTATCTGGTACCTTCATGACTTTCACCATTTTAAAAGTAGGCATCTGTTCTCAGTGTAATACACTGTTTAACAGTCCTCCTGTACACAGGAAAGAAACAGCTTTCATTTATGTGACTTCTCTTTTCAGAATGCACCAGTTCTGTTATTAGCCTTTTACAATTGACTGCTAATAAAAAATATAACATGGTAATACATGTCATCAACACAGTAACTATCACATTCAATAATAAATCTGTGACTATCATATTCTCCCATCTATTTAAAATGGCATAATAAAGGTTTGATCATCACAATCATTAGACACTGAACTGACACAATGAGAATACAGAATGGCAAGGAATAAAAATATTTAGGAAACTGACTACTAGAAACACTGTTTCCTGTATTTAAGGACAACTCATTAGCAACAGAGCGTTAAACCACAATTATTTCATAGTAACACTTTAAAAACCATATTTAATTTCCTGGCATTTTTATGGGAATTGCAGCAGAAAAGAGACTGAGGAAGAAAAAGGCAGCTCAAAACAGAAGAGAGGTATTGCTCTCAAAAAAAAAAAAAAATTCCTATTTTCCAAGCAGAATGCTAAACAGGGGCATCTCAAAAAAAGCTGTGAGGTCAATCAACACAGTCATTAATAATTACAACATCACTACTGAAGTTTTGTCACATCAGGTATCTGAATTTATTTTGTATTTTAGTCTGGATTTAGCTGAATATTTAAACATCAGAAGTATTGAAACAACATCCCACTGTACATTAGGGCAGTAACTATATTATGTTCACTGCAGCAAAAACTAAAAATAAACTGTTGTATTCCAAGATTTGAAATCCAGGGAATTACTAACCCAGTGCAGCACACTAAGGAAGAACTCAAAAGCCATTTTTTTACACAGAAAAGTAAATAGTTGACCTCTACTTATTTTTTCCTTGTTAAAACAGTCCATCATAGTTCAGAACTGTTGCAGGGCAAACGCACATGCACTATGTTTAATTTGGTGGGAGCAAAGTCCAGCAGAGTGCCTCTACTAGTTCCCACGAGCTCTCTCCACTTACTGCAGTGACCCCTGTTATATAAACATCTCGCAGAAATTCCGTTTCCCCAAACCAGAAAGCACAGCCCAAACGACACACTGCCCGGAAAGAAAAGTATAATCACTGAAATAACCATTTGTGTAGTTAATTACTTATCTACAAATTAGTACACCAAGGACAACTTAGGGCTATATGACAGAGCCAAAAAGAGATATACCATTTATACGATGGTGTACTGATGCCACGGAGGGGAAAAGAATGAGCAATAATTCTGACCTGTGAAACTGCCACTTCTCCACAATGGCACCTAATACTTTATCAGGCAAATTTGAAAGTTCAGGCAATTTTTTTTCTCTCCTTTTTCTCTTGAAGACATATAAAGAAGGGATTATCTTGTGTGTTCACCTTTACATATACAATCGTACAAGTTAATCTTTGATATCTGGACTTATGCTAGGAATACTGCTCTAAGGTCTGGCAAAAAGAAAAATCTCAACACCACTGAGTCTGCCTGCTAATATATAAGCACAAAGCCTTGCCCTAAAGAAACCAATAGAACTTTTGCCATTTATTTCAATGCAACTAAAATGTTAAACTGAGTATGTCAGCATTCCTCATACACAAAAAACAAAAAACAAAAAGGGAAAGTATACCTTTCAAGGCTTCAGCCAAATCAATTCTGACAAAACCACTTCTACTCAAGCTTCAGAAGGGCATGATTGAAAAGTGACACATAACCTTTCCTATTTATTTCATTATTTGGTTACACACTCAGACATTTTATCTGCCCGCACTGGTGAAGAGCTCTTCACACAGATGAAGAGGAGATACTTTGCAAGAAAATCTGGTTTTGTGTTAGTGGGGGTTTTTTTCCGGTTTTGAACTAGCAACCCCACTTTCCCTCCTGCAAATACAAGACTTAGATAGCTTCAACCAATGTAAAATTTACCATCAGGCAAGTATTTGCAATCACAAAATCTGTGCAAGTAATCCGCAACATAAAAACTACTGTTCCCATTTTAATTCTGCAGTATGAAAGGCATTCTCTCCCATGCTACATACAACGCAGATGAACCTGCTCTCTTGGCATCAGTTCTGGGCACATACCATCAGATTTAATACACTTCACATTCTGAAAGAATGTCACAACACTACCACAACAGTTAGCTGTTGTAAACTTGTAAACTGAAAAATGCTAATATAAGTCATTTAGCAATGTCTTGTCACACTACTTCTTCAACATCATCTGAATTTTATAATTAATTCAGCAATCCGATTACGTGAATACTGCATGATAATATCATCATCTGCCAACACACAAGTCAGCCAAGTTCACATAAGATGACATACAGCTTAGATACTAAATACCATGTCAGACAGTGTGCTGAAGCACGTCTCAATAATGGCATCTAAGCCATTAATCTAACAAAACCAAAACCACATGCATACCATTCTACACACGACATCTATCCACTCAGATTTTTTTTTTCCCCCCCTCAAATTATGAAATCTTCCTAGGATTTATAAGTGTACTCCACTTCCAAAGAAAAAATAATTGATACAAGCCTTTGCATTTTATTCCCAGGATAGTCACTAGGAATTTAATAGATACCACAAGTCATAAGAGCGAACTGACATGGTCTATTATGAGACATGTAGTTGTAAAAGCAACAGACATCTCATCTGAGCATAGCCTGTGCAGATGTCTGCTCCAGCAGGCAAGTTAGCAGCAGTCACTCCCTGAAGAAAGGCCCCAAAATATCACTGAATTTAGGTTGGAAAGCACCTGGGAAGATCACCTGCACAACACAGTTCATTAGAGCAGAGTGCTCAGGGCCACGGCCAGTCTGGGTTAAAGTATCTCAAGGATGGAGATTTCACAACCATTCTAGGCTGCTGTTCCAGTATTCAACACCCTCACAATGAAGAAGTTTGTCCTAATATCTAACTGAATTTTCCTATGCTTCAACTTGTGCCTGTTGCCTCCAGTCTTATCAAAACACCTTTGAGCAGCGTCTGGCTTCACCCTCACCATACACTCCCATTAGATAGTCTTAGACAGCAACAAGATCTCAACCCACTCATCTGAATGCTGAACAGACGCTGCTCTAGCAGCCTTCCCTTGACTGTCACATTCTTCAGCCTCTTCAGCATCTTGGTGGCCCTCCACTGGACTCACTTCAGCACATCAAGGTCTTTTTTTCTACTGGGAAGCCCAAAACTGGACATAATACTCTAGGTATGGTCTCACCAGCATCCAAATGGAGGCAAAGGACCACTTCCCTGGACCTACCTGCTACACTCATGCTACTATCCCCCGCTGGCTTTCACTGCAAGGCGGCGCTGTGCTGACTCGCTATCCACTAGGACCCCCAGGTCCTTCTCTGCAAAGCCGCTCTCCCAGTTGTCCCCCAGCCTATACTGGTGCACAAGGTTATTCCAGCACACACAGAGGAATTTATAATCGCCTTTGCTGAACTCCCCAGGGATGCTGACAGCCCACCTTTCCTGCTGACAGGACCCTCTGAGCATCAGCCCCGCCCTCCAGCATCCTGGATCTTCCCAACAACTTGCTCTGGGCTGTGACCTGCTGTGTTTGCACCCTGTCCCATCAGCCACACCTTCAATAAAGTCATTGAACACTATTGGGCTCAGCATCAATCCCCAAGGGCTGACAGACAGCAGCATCCTGCTGATCACAAGCCTTTCAGCCAATGGGCCAAGGAACTTTCCCATCCATCTCACCAGCTGCTCATCCAGCCTCTAGCTAAATAGTTTGGATGTGCAGACAACATGGGAGACCACGTCAAAGGTCTCGCTAAAATCACAGCGCACAACACCCACGCTGTCCTTGTCTGCGGAGCCAGTCATTGTACAAGGCAAGCGCGCTGATTTGGTAGCATGGGCTAGGGCAGTACATCTTGTAACCACCTCCACCCTTACAGCTGAGGGAATAATACAGCCTAAGGGTATACACAAAATAACCACACAGACCCACAGTAAAGACTTATTTAAGTGAAAACTGCTATAGACTCACGAACCTATGGCTTCTCAAAATGAAACAGACTCCTTAGAGCAGAGAGGGACCATTTAAGATACACTTTTAATGTTAGGCTTGCTTACAAAATCTGAAAGAAGTCTAATGATATATAACTTTAGTGTAGGTAGGCAGTAAATTGGGAACTTCTACATATCTGGCTTTTACAGTCCATCTCTCACTGAAGTAGAGTAAACATGGGAGAGAAAAGGCCAAAGCCTGTGAGGAACAGCAGCTTCTGGAGTGCCCTGGGGGAAAATGGGAACATTACAGAATCCAGCCAGCCTGGGCCTACCGTTAGGTGAGTGATGATGAAACAGACCTTTGAAAACAATTCCCGTACCAAGCTGAGGTCAACACTCAGGAGGTTTCTAAGCCTAGAGCCCCTACACATATCCTTGTGCCTAGGCTCAGACGAGGCTAGGGCATACAGCAGGCTTCCTGAGCAGAGAGGTACCTTGGATACAGCTGTGGCCCTCTACACAACTCAAGTGAAAGGGGAGCAGACTTGGCTTTGCATTTGCCTCTGCTCTGGGCTGTGAAGCTGGGCAAGGACTCCTCCAGCTAGCCTGTCCTATTCTGCCACTCCTCAAAGGCACCTCCAAGACAGCCTGCGACTACCCAGCGTACACGTCCTGCCAAGAAAGCACCTTCTCCTCCCTGAGCAGACAGCTCTGCCCCAACAGTTAGTGACCTCCACAATGAAACAGCGGAAGACTAAAGGATCAGTAACTAGAGGTTACAGAATGGGACTAAGACTGCCTTCGGACAGAAGAGCCCAAAAGATACCTCTCTTATGCTTACTCCACGAGAAAATGAGGAGTATCCCAGGTCACAGAACCTAGTCTCAGCCTACTGCCAGGGTTAAGGATCCAGTTAGAGTATGACTAAACCAGACACTGTGGATGAGAGCGAGACTGACTTTAAACAGATCACAAAAACTAAACACGGTCATAAGGTTTCAGAGGTAATAGCTAGGACTCAAGCTTGTCCTTAAGCACAGTCTCAACTCAGCATTCAGGTTAAATGAGGATGTAGTACACGACGTGCAATGGACCAGGAGAAAGCCAAGAGGTGGAGAGAAGAAATAAAAACATAAAACTATAAAACAAATATATAAGGCTCAGCCTAAGCTTTGAGTGAAGGAATGACTTACAGTTTGGTAAAGCAGTTACTAAGCAACTTTTTAATTTGAAAGAGCTGTCCAAAATAAGTTCAGGACTTACTCACTCCTTTTTACTTTTTTGAGATAACAATACGGTAAACTCTAACCAAAATGAAAACTGAAGGTTGACAAAACATCCAGTTAAAACAAAACTGACAGGCACAGACGAAGGTTTAATGTCAGCTCCTGGAACTGAGTCAATTTATTCACATGTGATTTTTGTTGTTTCTTAGAAACTTGGGAATATGTACAAATTTGAGATTAAAAGAAAATAAACCTCTCACAAATTCATTAAGAGATACTTACTGAAACCATACTCCAGCTGCAAGCAGATACACATTAACCATCCCGTAAGGCAAAACACTAAGTGCACAGTCTCTACCTTATCCAGTATTTTTTATTTGTAGTTTTAAATGCTCTGTACAAATTTCATAAAAGTTTTCTTAGTAAGTAAAGTGAAGTAAGAAAAAGGTCTGTTTTCAGCTTGTGTTGTAAAATGAAAAGACAAATATTTTAGGAAAGATGCACACTTACGCTGGTAGTTGCACATAAAGCAAGCCTGTGCCGCAATCATCCACTCGGCTCTAGTCTCACAAAAGATAGCAATGTTAGTCTTTGGTTGCTGACCCAACACTGCTAAGCCTTTTCCAAAATTAACAGCTTTAATGTATACATCTTCATATGAAAGCCAGGTGTACTTGCCAAGGATGACCTAATAAGAATAATAAATTCAGTTTAGAAAACAAAAATCCTTAACACGTCCTACTACATTTTTATCCACGTGCAGAAACCCCAGATGACTGAAGTAAGAATTGCTTAATATCTAAAAGCAGTTTATTCAAGATAATGAATAATATTCTTGCCAAAAACTACAGAGACTGTGGCAGCTCCAACACAAATACTGCAATATCTCCACGCGTGTTATCACCTCAGTTTCTCTTTTCACATTAGGAAAGCACATGATTCCCACCGTATTTCACAACTTCAGAAGCCCTCTGAAAGGTCACGGTTATCTAACACATATGCGTTCCGATGTTTTACAAAGGTTTGTTTTATTCTAAGTAAAGGATGACAAGCACTAGCTGGCACAACACATATGCCATATGTGCTTTCCTGGGTATTCGGGCTACAATTCTGCTATACAAATAAGGTACTTAGGTGTTCGTTCTTATAAAAAAACCCAAAGAAACCCAGGGAAACTGGAACCCAGCAAGCAGTTTATCAATGGGTCCTCAGTCAGGAACTGTGAAATCCCCCTCCTTTTGTTTGTTCTGAAACAAATGTCAGGGGAAGAGGAGTAACCTTTTTGCCCTTTTTTACAGAATGGACTGGACATTACTGGCAAATCTCAGTACTGAAAAGTCATGTGGGAAAAGTTAAGCCATCTCACTTGTCTTCTATACGGGAAAGCTGGTGCACAGTAAAATTGGATTTGAATTTACAATTTACTACGCATTAGATTTCTGTGTGTGCACTTGCACCTTACAGCAGTACTTGCTGAGTGACAGGTTCTTTGACCAGCCATTTTAGTACTATATCTGTATATGAAAAATTTCTAAAATGATGTTTTGCACTGAAAATTCAGACTCAAATTATTATACCTTACCTGCCTAGTTATATAAGCTCCTTGACAATTTTGAAAACTATTTTTTATTAGTCAGTATTTCGTACATTTCCTTTGGCTACATAGCCTTTGTAATAAATGCAAGTAAATGATTAAAAAAAACCCAACAACCAGAAAAGCAAGCTTCTCCCTCCTCCCTCCATTCCATTTTCCAGATTTACTAACTCTAACTGAATTTCAGACTTTTGGGCTGTAAAACCTAACAATTTTTTGGCATGCAACTACATCTCCAATGAGTTTGTATTTCCATATCCACTTTCTTAATAAAATGAATTTGAAAAATCTCTCTCAAGCTCCAACAGAAAAATAAAATAGATTTAACAAAACACTTTTTCAAATTGCAAAGTGTACTGTTGGGTAACTGAGTTGACCCATGACAGCCTTACTCTATATTGCTCATCAACCTACTTGTTTTACAAGAGAAGACATTTTTACTTGGGACAGGTTTATACACAGCTGCTTGGAAATCTACAAGCGTCTTCATGGGTAAACATGATTTATCAAACCCAAAAAACAATACTTGCCAACAAAAACAATACGTAGCAATTTCACTGGAAAACAAACATTTCTCTCACAAATATCTGCTCAGCTTTTCCTGTTCTGCTCAAAGAAACTCTGCTTTATTGGCAAATAGACCTTACTGGAGAAGAAAGACCACACTGAATTTCTCTGCTGTAACCAGTGCGAAAATCACAGCAGAACTGCTGCCTGACCACATCCGCAGCAGCGCGGGGCAGAGGCTCACACGCTACCTGCGCTCACAGCTACAGCCCCCCACAGAAACGGACCTGGCAGTTCCTTTTGGTTTCGACACACCAAGATACTTCTGGTGTAGAAAACTCCTACTTCTTCCATAGAAAATATTGCACCTGCTCCTGCCTATCCAAATTTCAGTAATTTGGAATTTTATTTCCAACTCCAGACATTTTTCCCCCAAATGCAGTATTTTCGGTAGACATGGAAATTCTTGATGAGCTCATCAGTTGAAAATAATTTACAGAAAAGAAGCAGGTAACACCCTTTCCGCAATGATACTACCTACAGCGTGGCCTCAGGAATGCTGCTCTCAAACCATTAGGCCAAGAAATACAAGCAAATTCTTGTTACTGCTTCTGGTAAATTTACCAATCTGTAAATGAACAGGTTTTGGCATTTTACATAATTCACTACATAACTCACTGAAGTTTAAATAATACACCTCTAAAGGAGCAAAAATGGATCTTTCTGAACATGTGATTCTGATTTTTTCCTTTTTCTCTTCTCTTACATCATGTACCCTCATTGCTTAAACAAGTTTGATATCAAGCAGCAAAAGGCAGCCTTCTCGGCGAGTTCCCTTCTTATGAGGTTAGAAAACCCACGGAAAGGAAGTATAACACTGTTAATTATAGTTATTTTTCTATATATAGAAATATAGTTATATTTCTTAAGAACTGACATGCGAAAACAGACCGCTATTTTGAGTTTTACTTTTCCTACTACTTTCCATACATTTAAATTCCTATCCTCCTGCCTCCCCATGCCCAGCGTTGCTCCTCTGTTCCCTCCCTGTGATACATTAACACACTCCCTTTCTTCTGCACTTCCCTGTTTGCTTCTTTTGCAGGTAACAGAGCAGGTTATGGTTTCTCTCATCCTTCCTTGTGTTTCAGTATGAAATCCATCCCCCTTCTTGGCCTTTCCTTCAGCAGCTTTCGCTAATATTTTCCAATGTACAGTTTCTACTGTAAACAGCCGTTAAGACTGATGCTATGTGCCATAATCTTTTTAATTCAACATTTAATTTTACAACTTTCAGAACTTATTTCTGCCAGATAACTACTTACACATGTAAAGTAAGTAACGTGTAAAGTAAGTAAGAGCTTGCAAGAGGAGAGCCCAAGAAGTCAAGATCGTGGAGAATTCATGAAGCAGACACAAACCCAAAGACTAAATCAGAAGAGCCAGCACCTCTGAATGCTTACTGCAAAATCCCCCATTACCTAGAAGACTGCTGCCCTCTAGTGCACCAGCCTTTAAACACACTTCAACTGCACCTCATTAAAAATACTTTTCTATTTAATGCACTGAAAAATATTACTAAGTATTGGTACTGTATTAATATCTGGAAATCCAGCAAAGTATAAAGGCTAGATACCTGCTGAACAATGAACATGTTTTTAATCTGGGTTTTTGGGCAACCATATTCAAACTTCTAGCGTGAAGGTGTCATAAAACGTTCTCAAACATGCAGTGCAGGTACCTGTAGAGTCATTAAACTATTGGACCTTAGTCATCTTTCAAGGTCTTGCTAAAAGTAGGTTATAAGGGTTGAAGAACCTTGACTACCATCCAGAAACCAGGGATCATGAACTAAATACATTTCCTTGTAGAAAATACATTAAACATAGAACAAAGGTTATTTGAAATGTCCATTTTTGGGCTTTTTTTACATGAAAAAGCGGATTGCAGCTGAACACTTCTGAAAACATCCACCCTATGTTTCTCAAAATCATAAGCTACTCTTTTACTGCCCAGTGACTTGGCACAGCAAGAACCTTCCTGCACCTTCGCAGTAAGTTTCAGTATCAGCTAGAACGAGTATCGTTCTGAACTCCCAAGGGCTTGCCCAGGTGCTTACTGCTTCACATAAGTCTCACAGGCTTTAGATGTATCACTTTCCCATACCAAAATCATCTTATTTATTATATTTGTCTTATTTATTACATTTCCACTAATTCTGTTCTTGGTTACAAACTGTTCTTAAAAACAGAACAAAACACCCCCACAAAAAAAAAAAAAAAGACAGATACAAACAAAGCAAAATCCACGTACTACCATATGTAAAAGCAAGCACGTGACAATATAACCTATAATGAAGATGACATAATCAACTAGCAAAATAAAGTTCAACTTTTGTGCATCATAACATTTAAGCTCTGCTTAAATTAATTAATTTTTACAATTGATTATATCTTAATCTCTGAAGCATTTTCAACATTACTTTATCCTGATTTAAATAAGTATTTTGTTAATATTAGGTATGCTCTCCAAGTGTATTAAAGGACACTACAGAAGGAAACAAAAAAACCTAACTACATACAAAATATTATAAAATGCAACAAAGTAAGCAGAAGCAAGTATTTGTATTTTATCATTATTTGTGAATTTCTGCTACTTTGGCAACTATACAGGAATAAATATTTTGAACAATAATATAAAAATTCAAGAAATTACAGATTATCTGGGATATAATTGCCCTCAATAAATTAATGTAGTACCTGATCTTAAAGATGTTAAATATCTAGCTTTAAATAATTTTAGCCAGAAATGTGAGCTTAGTTCTCCTAAGAATCAGAAATTTAATATTTTACATTTCTGAGATATGTATTTACCCCATTAACGATTCATTAATTAGGCTAATGTAGCCCACTGCAATTTACACAGACATTTTCTAAAAGGTAATGCTGTTCAACAGACAGATGCAGAAAAATGCATCAATCATTCCCACCACTGTGTTCAATTTCTGAAAGGAAAAACAAATTAACAAGTTTTGCGGCTCCTGTAAGGTTTAGAAATTACATACATTATACCTAAGAATTAAGTGTCATGCACCTTTTTGAAGAGTTGTACCAAATAAACCTCAACAAATTGCCTTTACTAAAAGAAACTAGGCAATAAAAAGATGCATGTTATGAAAGAGAAAAATCAAAGGAAAAGAACCCTGACACTTGGAATCAACAAAGTATCTTGTGAAATTTTATGATATTCCTCACTTGCTAAAACATGTTATGAGGTATTATGAAACATTGTATTCCTTAATGGGAAGAAAAAAAAATAAAGGTAGACATGTGATAACGCCATAACTTGGAACAAAATAATCTGAGGCCAAGTATGGCAATGGACCATAATGAACTGTTGTGTCAAGCTTAGACAAAATTACCTAACTTAGGTAATTTCTAGGTCTTAGAAATAAGTAATTTAAGTAGGTCAACACCAACATTCTTCAGCCTTCCAATGTTCAGAACACTTTGCTTTCATAATGGAAAAGGCTAAAACTCCTAAGTTCTTAAGCCTTATGTTACTGTGTCTGAAAAACAGAGCACAGATCACGGCAGCCAAAATTCTGATCTGTGCTCAGAAACCCACCTTGTACAACATGAACTTTGTTTCTTTATAGGGCAATGAGGCTGCAAAATGTGCGTCAAGAAAGATTGTATGTACCCATTTCTCCCAGTGTTTCCTTCATGCTGGAAAATTAACTCCATAGCTGGGAGGATTTTTTTCTAACAATTTTAGATTCTATAAAGATTTTAACAGAACTTCACTTTGCCATGTATTGTGATATTAACCAAATTCTACTTCAAACACCATACTCACATCAGAATTAAAACTAGCAGTATTTAAGGAATCCTTTATTATATGAAGAGAGAAATTTTTCTCCTGCAGGAAAACTAATCTTAACTAAAAATGGTCTTTATAGCTCTTAGTTAACAGCGTCTAACACAGAAGTGCAGAGCTTTCACACATATCCCACAAACATATGCAGCCTGCTGATGGTATCTCGACCTGCTCTTCAGGTAAAACTGCATTTTCAAATGCCTCTGAACAAATACAAAGCAGCAGCTGACAACACAGGCCTGAACTTAAAAGACTACAAAAAGTCAGTCCCTTGAAACAACTTATATTGAAAGACAAAGACTGAAAAAAAAAAGTCTTCCAATTAAAGTCTGCAATTCTTTTCCAAACAAAAATTTAATTTAATCCCTGAATTCACAGGGTAAAACCAGTAAATCTTTAATTTACAGTTAAGTTTACTGGAAAGGCACATGTGAGTACAGGCACCTAGCAATTTTTCTGTATTTATCTGATTATAGTTGAGAATAGCACAAAGGGAGACTTCTTTTTTTAATTCACCTAAAAGGAAAACTTTAAAGTCAGTTACATCATCAGCTAAATATTAAAAAACACATACTTGTGTTTTTTCTTTGGCTGAAACCATAAAAAAGGATATCTACTCAAGAATGCAAAAAGGTTTAGATTTGTTTCAAATGCCAAGTAATGAAAGATTTGGAATTAGATAATTCAACTCTTCACAACTACTTAATGTGAGTAGAAAACTTATTTTTTCCCCGATTTGCTTTACTGGACTAGAAGTGTCGCAAAAGAAAGTAAACACACTTTGGAAAAATTCTTGAAGGCAGACTGCAAAGAGAGTTACCTTTTTAAAAACTTTTCCTGATGGCTGGATTTCATCTTCCTCTTTTAGGATTTCACGTGTTCCCAAGAGTTTTTTGTCCTTAAATTTAGTTTTAGCATATTTAAAAACTTTGTCGAGGGTATCACAGCCAGGATATAAAACTGAAGCTAAGCAATGTAGACTGTTCACAGACCTATACGCAGCCCCAGGCTTGTTATTCACAGGTTTAGCTTTAACCTGCTTGGCTTTTGCTATAGCCTGCCTTGATCCTGAAAATATGTACCACGGAATGTACGTTACGACGGAGTACACCAAGATTATAAAGTTAATAAACTGTAGGAGAACGGGATTGATGTTATGCTTCAATTTCATGTTGGCTGCTTGTGAAGGTTACAAGGGAGAGCTTGGAAACATGGATCAGTTAGACAGGGATCCAAAAAGATCTGAAAAAAGAAAAGAAAATGTTAGTGGCAAACTCTTTAGCTGTTGGCAAGGGGGTTATTTCCAAACATATTACTACAATCCATACCAAAGTAGGTCTTTTTATGCAGATATTAGGCTAGAAGTCTTAACCCCTAACAAAAACGAAACAAGACACTGATACACAAGGAAAAATTCTTCCATTCTCACGTAATAGACTGCAGTAACTATTAGGGGTTTTATTTCTTTGGACAGACTAGGACACCTGCATAAGAGAACGAAACTGTAAGCTTCCTCCATGAAGGCCCTGGATGCAACAGAGCTTCGCTGGTTCTTTTATTCCTCGGGACTTTCCATCAGTCCTCAGTGCCATTACGCAACAGGCATGCTTGTTACATAAATAAATACAACAGTAAGTTAACTAATATTTGTTAAATATTGGAAAACAGCTTAGAAATATCCCCAAAATCCCAGCAACAGCACTATGAAGAGATGTGTAGCTTTTTCCAGAGTCCCTAATGAAGCTAGGATACCCACTGACTTTTTTAAAGCATCATTTATCATATCTAAAGAACACAATTCTACTGTGGAGGCAAGAAATTATGTCATCTATCCAAAGGATCAAAAAACATCAACAAAATAATTACAATCATTATAGGAAACAGGGACACTTGTCATAATGTCTGAAGATTAATTTCTGTAACAGTGAACAAGCTACCAGTTATAAAAATCAGTGCTTGTACATAAAAGCAAAATGAACTATAAATAACACTTCACTCAGTTAACTTTTGAAATGTATTGATACAACCATATTAAATATACCATAGATCACGCAACTAATGATGCATACATAAGATGCAATGTTGATAATTCTAAATAAATTTTTTTCAGAACACACAGTGCCAATACCATATTGTTCTTTGCTGACGTCTTACGTTCATTGACTCTTTAAAAACCCTAATGAAAAGAAATTTTAGTTGACAAAGTAATGTTTAAATCGCATAAGACCCTTCAGTAGTACTGGAAAGAAACCTTGCTTCATGAATCTTAAATTTGTAGGTCCTTTTGGGAACAGGTGAACCCAATACCCTCCATTTGTAGGATATGATTAATTCTGTCGTTCTCTAAACCATACAACTTCTTAAAACTCCATGCAAAAATATTTCACCATCAACTTCTGTCAAAGCTCCTGTAAACTCATTGTTAACACTGCATTGTTACAGGCAGCTGAAGGAACCAAGCAACTTCAAGGACCATTCTGCAAAGCACTCAGGGACACAGATTCAAACAAAGCCGGGGAGCTCTTCACAGTAGGTACTTACTGGATCAAGCAGCAGAGGAGAACAAGGATTTAAACCCTAAAAAGAAAAGAAAAAACAGAAAGTGTATGTATGTTAGTTTTCAGATCAAAGCCAAAAAACTATGAGAAATTAAAAAAAAACTTAAACAGGCTAAAGGGCAAATTCAGTAATTGCTTGAAGAGACTTATGTTCTCAGGCTGTCACTGAAGGATACTTAATGGAAACAATCATGTGCCAGCCAGTAAGCTACTGCAGTCCACAAAAATTATGCGGCTGTTGATAGCGGCACAGAACATGATGTTTTAAAGCTGAACCCACCATTCACATCATTAAAGCTTAGCCATTTTTCAAAGAGTTATACATTGTACTATAATTTTGCCTGGCCCAATTCAGAAGGAAACACATTTTTTTTTCCTCTTTGTAAAGCTGAAGAACTTCTGTGTGCCTACAAAGTAGAAACAGAACTTAACCAAGCACTGTTACAAGCAAAAATGAAGGCAACCAATTTAACACCTTTCGAAAAGCTGTTCTCCAAAGAAATTCCCTGTCTGACAAACACCTGAGTCTCTCCAAAAATATTTTCTCTGGGTTTCATAACCTTCCTTGGTTAGAGAAGAACTGAGCCCTCCTAGAACAGCAGTCTCCCATTTGATTTTGCACTTATCCCTACAGCTTTATTCATACCTCAGAAGTGGAAAGGAACCTTTTCCACTATTTCTAAAACAACCACATCAAGGTCTCACGTCAAGCACTCTCTTCAGGCTTACCTTAAGACTTGCACATAACCCCCAAACCTGGAAATGCTGCAAATCAGAAATTGTGCTATGCCCACCACTTCATACAGGCTGCATGGCAAGAAAGGGTCTAAAGAACACTCCAACAAGACAGAGAAAGGGGAAATATTTTGGAATGTCACCCTGGTTCAGAAAAGTAAGCATCCAGCTCTAGAACTCTATTCTGATGCACATCTGTTACCCTGATTTAAATTGCTAATTATTTCAGTTTCTCCTTCAGTAGGTGAGGCTGTTACAAGTCATCTAACAGTTTCTTTTAAAAAATTAACACTTACAAAACTAATTTTTGACCTAAAATGCAATATTTAAGTATAAAAAAGTATCTTTTGCAAATGCGGTTTCTGTCTTAAAGGCCAAATAAGACTCAATTTTTCTTTCTTTAAATTCTTAAGAGAGAGTAAACTTTAGCAAGAGAGAGTGCTCCTGTGCCAGTCACAACTTGGTAACTGATCTCAGACTGCAATATTTCCAGAGCATCTACACTTGTAATTAATTGTAATTGTAATCAAAATTGTAATTGGGAGTGGGAAAAGTCCAGTCCCTTTTTGAACAAGCAAGCAAAGCATATTCTAGTATCCTCATCAGAAGGATAAGTTCCCGCATCTTTGTAGGGTAGTGGTTCTAAAGAGAGTTGAGCTAGGATGGAAAGGAAGCTTCTTGGCAATGTAAAGGCTCCGCCTCTTTCCTTACATAACTAAAGAACACAAGATGCATTTTAACTCATCATTTCATGTATTTGTTTGCTATGTTTCTGAAGAGAAAATTTCCAGGTAAGCATCAAAGGCGATGCATTGTTTCAGTTTAAAATGCCTTCATCCAACAGATTTATCATTGCCATCCCCAGCAGAACACTGAAGTCAGCTAAATGGATCACTAAGCATCCAATGAAAAAAAAAAACAGTTTGATGGCAATGTAGAAGCAAAACTTAACCCTAACTTGAGACTGGAGTGCTAGCAGTAAGACAATTATCTTTTTATTCTACTGCAAGCAAAACCAATGCAGCTGAACATTACAGTACATTTAGGCTTGTTCGGGTTTGGCTTTTTTGTTTGTTTGGGGTTTGGTTTTGGTTTTGTTTTAATAAGAGGTCGTTTAACCTCCCCCCCCAAAAACAGCTTTAATTGCATTGTAAAACAAAAATACTGTTTTCATTAAGATACAATGTTTGCACATCCATTTTTGTCTATAGCAGTTGCTATTTTGAACCTCTAATGTATGGCATTCTAAAAACTCAAATGAAAATACATAATTAATAATCAATTTGCAGAACTAATCTGAAAATGAAAAGTTTCATGGTAATTTTCAAGGTTATATCAAATTTGAAAGGCTTGAAAACTGTTTGCTGTTTAATATTCTGCCTTTAAAAAGTTCCCAAAACAAACAAGCAAAAAACTCTGAAAGACTTAGTGAAATACTACAGCGGGGCTTCAAAATTTCATTGAAATACAATTTGCGGTTGCCTCATTAATTTTGGAAGTATATGACTGCTTTTGACCATAAAAAAGAGGATATGTAAAACCAACACTTTGGGGCAGGGAACGGAAAGCAGAGGACAACAGGACCCTAAGCAGTTTTACTAAGTCCTAGTTAGACCATAACACTGCGAGGAAGTCCACTGCCTCTACAACACCAGAATCTAGTTCTTGGGTAACTCCGGCTTAATCACTGACAAGTGAAAATAAATGACACATGAAGCTATCTCTAACCTAATGGTAGTCACCAAAGATGAAAGACCACAAGTAAAATGTTAAACACTTTTTCAACAACGCTGAGAAGAAGCAACCAGCACACTCATTCATGAGCCGGTGGAAGCAAACCGGCAGTTTTCAGGACTGATCCTGCTTAATACATAATCAGCGATTTGGTCTGTTATACTGCTTATACTAATACTGTTATACACTTTAGTTTTAGAAGAAAACTTTTGTTAAATGGTAAAAAAAAAATCATTAAAGGAATGTGTTTACTAATTGACCTGCTTATAATAATTACACCACAATAAAAGCATGAATTAACAAGAAAAAGAAACCTTATGCAACTTCTCATCTTGGCAGGTACAGCTACAACAGCTGATACAGATGTTCCCGTCTCAGTCTAATCAACAGGAGCTGTCACAGGTAACTGCACGAAATCTAAAAACAGAAAATCCCCATTAAATATGGCAATTATAAAACACATCCTCTGTTCTTTCACTTGCCTTTTACAATAAAAAAATAAAACCATTTGCTCATCTAACACTGCAGTGTACCACCTCAGACAGTCTGGGCTCACTACATCCGAGTTAAACAAAGCCTACCAAAACACCCAAAGTAGTTATTCTTCATCCTCAAAAGCAGTATAACCAAGGTGGCTGGAACAGCATGAGTTAAATTCAGTAATTCATGCCACTTGGCTCCCTGACAAACTTGTAATTCCCCAGTGTCTTTCAGTGTAACACTGGCTCTACCATTCGGGGTGGAACACAAAATACACCTATCTTTGTACATCTATCTACACTGACAATACATTTCAGTCTGAGTAATAAATATTCCTTTACACTTTTTAAAAAGACTACATAAAATAGGAATCATTACATATACTGACTTTGCTCTACTATACATCAAGGTTTTATTTATTGCCCTTTGCAGAAATAAGTCTCACTTAAAAACCTGAGCCAGCAATTCACATTTAAAATGAGCAGTAAATGTAAACATTTCATGTCCACTATCTGTCTGCAAACATGATTATTTACACAGCTATTCAGCTCTTGGGCAGATAATCTCTTGCAGAAAACAGTTGCAGTGAATTGTTTGCTGCTCCAGGTAAATACCCATGGTGCGTCGCCCCATTTCTTGACTTCCATGATTTCACACATACTACTTACACAAAATCAAACTCAAATCCAGGGATTTCAAGATACACACACACAGAAAGAAAGTCAACAATTTACAGTCTCAAGAACACACATTAGATTTCTTTTATCAGTGAATCCTGCAAAAAGAAACCGATTTGTTAATATTCACAGAAAGGATAAAAAGGTCATTTACAGGGTTAGGATTTATTGGACAAAATAACTGAGTAACTTCATGTATTGCCTGATATCTTCATTATAAAAACTGACAATCTGAATACCCGAGACAACGTAACAAAGCTCATTATACAGAATTTAAACTGCATTGGAAATTAGCCTCTACTAGTTTACATCTGGACTTAAAAAGCAACGTTAACAACCCTAAAGAAGCAGGGTTTTTACTACATCTGGAATTCACTATTAGAGCTGCCCGTGAAAGCACGTCTTTGCTGGCATTCAGCAGATGAGCTTTTCTTTTACAAAATGAAGAGATGTAAAAACACCAAATTACTATTATTCATTTATAAATACTTATGTACTCATCTATGTAAAAGCAGAGAAGAAAACCTAATGTACACAGAAGCAACAGCTTATGCCTCAGAAGGAAACTTCCTTGACTATGAAGCAAGGTGGAGCCTGAGGTAATGAACAGTGCTGAGGAAAAAATCCTGAATGCACAGCTATCTAAGCAGATCTGTTTTGCAATACATATTTAAGCCATCATTGTATCTGAAAACAGATGTTCCTCACAGCTACGACACAAGTGTTCTCACACATTTCTTGAAATGGAGAGGACGGAAATCCCAACAACCCCTAGAGGATGGTGGAAATGATGCCTCAGTCCCCAGAGAAGAGCTGGTGCTCAGCACGTTTTCCTGAATTTGAAGCGAGTGCAAGGACCCACCTCTGCTCCGTGCCTCTACTGAGTCAAGTTGGGAACAAATCCATATCTCGGACCAAAAGGACATCTGCTTGCAACAGGGAGGAAAAAAATGCTCAGTGCACCAACCCATGGGTTACCACCAACCCCTGGAAACAAAGCCAGCAGCAGGGACTTCCTCAACAGCTTGACCTGACCACGCAGGGCTTGGTACAGCTATTACATAGCCTTTGGTAAAGAAAAGTCCAGGAGAACGGGATTGCACCCCTGGAACAGACATACTCAACTGGAGGTTTTCATGAAACTTTTCAAGCAGGCAGACCCAGAATGAAATTAATTTCCACATCATCTCCAGTCCTTGATTTCCCACTCCAAGTCCTGAGCAAGAGATATGTGTCTGTCCCTCTGCCCTCCTCCCTGCTACACATGTTGTAACTGCTATTAGTTTGCACAGAAAGAGGTATAGCAGGAGACCAACATTACTGCTGGTTAGGGCTTTCTCTCAAATAAACATAGATGTTCTGGACACGGGTAGAATAACTACTCCCGGCAAGCACATCTAGGGTTATGTTGAGCTTCCTTGCTCAGATCCCCACAGCCTCCAGCTGTGACCCACCTCTCTCACAGCCCCGGGTGAACACTCAGGCTCTTTACATGCTTCCAGTTGCTCTGCCGGGGATCACAAACAGGTGCCTTGCCAGAGCCACGGCAGCACTCCTGGTCCTGCTCACACAAGCGACCCCAGGAGGCTTCGGCATGAGCAGATCCACAACCAAATTCCAGCCCCGACTGCAACCCGGGCACTCCTGTGCACAAGGGCGTTCCTGAAACCTACACGAGGGCACACACAGACCATCAGCAAAGACACATCACGACGAGGTGGAACAAACCAGTTTCTGAGGAAGTCTTTAACAGACCGCTGGGGCAGCCAAGGTTCCTCATGAAGTGCATGGCTTGAAGGTATGGCTTCAGCTTGGCTCAAGCAGATTTAACACTAGGCTGCTAATAAAAACAGACTGTTCATCTCCAAAATGTAATCCAGCTCTTTCCCTCCATTGTACCAACACACGAGTGCCTGTGTGGCTAGGAATGAGTCAGATTAGCTTGTTGATCCAACTTAAACCCTCTCCTTCTCAGGGCAGGAGGGTGGATTTTCCTTTGTATCAACTTTGGTACTTACTTGAGCCTAGAGTGAGTCACCTAAATCAACAGAAAATTAGCACTACAAAAGAAGCTATTCTTCTCCTATCTCCAACTGGGTAACCATGAATAGACAAGCGTCAATGCCACTGCAACCAGGGAACTCACAGCTGCAGAAGGAGAGGGAAGGAGCCGGGCAGTCATGCTATGAATCAAACCACTGGGCTGTAGGGGGACCGAGATCAGCACATACAAATACACAGAACGTCTTGTGACTTGGTCGTCACCAGTACGCTGCGGGATCAGAGGAGAGCTGTGGTCTGGAGGATTAACCTTCTGATCTCACTAATGATCTCACTACTTACTTTTTTTGGAGCTCAACCTTGGCTGTTTCAAGGTATTCAGCCTAAATACCTTTAAACTTTGGATGTAGGCTATTAGACATTCCTATAAATAGGAATTCCTAGAAAAGTGGGTTTAATTTATGTCCTTCACGTCTCAGTGCTACATTTGTAAAATGGTACTCCTGTTTCCTTAGGACACAGCCAGAAGGCATGCTATTAGGATAAATATATTATGTACCTGTTAGACACCAAGGTACTATAGCAGTAAGAATTACACGAACCTTTATCCTAAGGAGAGACTTTCTACTATATCAATTAAGTCTTGAGACAAAGTGAATAGTAAAACTATCTAGAAAAGTTTGCAGAACAGTAATGTTTCCTTTTCCTCTTAGTAGGCCCATTTACACCAAGAGAGAAAAGGAAAAAAAAAAACCCAAACCAACCAACCTAGTGGTGGCAGGCAACAGGGAGATAAATGTGGCAGCACAGAACTAAATTAGATAGACGCAGTTGGTGTTTCTTGAGGGCAAAGACCTACACTTTCTCTTAAATGGATCCTTGATATATCCAGTTATTTCTAAAAAGGTAACAGTAAGTGGGTGTCAAAAATGTCCATTTGCCATCAACCTCTTCTATGTACTTACATGCCCTACTTGTATGAAATACCACTGCATGCTGCAGGAGAGTGAAAGGCTCAGATTCACAAATATATCCTCTGCTCTCTAACAAAACAAAGACAGTAATATTTATCGGGACCTGAAAGCTGAAGTGACAACCACAAAGTAGACAAAAAGCTTTATTTTTCCACAAAAACTATAGGACATTCAATGCAGTCTGACTGCATGGGCTATAAATTGAAATTTAAACCTTTGTTACAGGTGAAAAGTAAAACTAAAACCAAAACGGGTTCAGCACTAGCTCAGGAGCAACACTTAAACAGGCACTCCTAAAGCTACTGTTACCTACAACACAAATACCGTTCCAAGATACTAAAATCAGCTGAAAAAGCAAACCCCACTGCAATTCTGCATCCTAGAAATTTTCCTATGCAAACAAAAAACTTATTTTCCTTAAACAAGTTAAATTTTTAACTTATACATGACTGATTAAATATTTAATGGATTAATTAATGCATCTTCTACAAATAAGAGTAACAAAACACAGCTCTAAGGTAACAATTGCCAGCAAACCTGAAAGCACTTCCCAAGAAGTTAACACCACTGTTACAGAGGAGAAAACACTGGGATGAAAACATTTGTACAAAGTCATTCAACAGAGCAATGGCTATGCCAGGAACACAGTCCAGTGCTGCTTCATCTTTGTCTCCTTTTCTTCCACTATGTAACACTGCTTCATGGCAAGCAAGAGCCTTACTCATGTCAGGCACTGTGATTTATCAGATTGTTTCCACTCCTTCTCATAAGCAGATATTAGAGCATTGAAGAGATGTATTTAATGCCAAACTCAATTAAATGTTTTCACGTTTGTGTCAGGGAAACAAAGCAAGCAATGGATAAAGTACCTTACTGCTGGAGAAGACCTCAGCGTAGCTTTGGTAAGTGCAAATTAACTGTCAGAGACAAAAACACCAGTTTCCCAGGTACACTGTTAGATTTTTAAATCACAGATACAAATTAAGCATGGAGGAGCAATTAAACAAGAACACCAATGCCACTGCACACACAGTACGAAAAAAGTCTGCCTAAAAATAAAACGTGCTTCATCATTACCCCCAACCTGTGGCTACTGGAGCAGGGAAGTAACAGCCCAGACAGTTATTGCTGCCAGTTAACCACTGTCCAAATTCCAAGAATAATTTTCCAGTTGTTTAAGACAATCCTCCTAAGTACTTCCACTGGGAGGCAGACTCTGCTTTCCATTTGAATGGAAGGGAACAACCAGAATCGTTTGATATGCCATTTTCTGCTACAAAATACAGCCTTAGATCATTTCTTTGATTTCTGGGAAATCTGAAATGCTAAGGAGTGAACAGGTTTGGTTTGCTTGTTTCTTAAAAATCAAAATAGAAATAGATGTTCTGCTGCCATACACTCAGCATGGGTGTGTGGTGTATTCTAGTTATGTGTTTGTCAGACCAGAACAAAAATCTTATATAATGATAACAGAGATTTTATCAGTAAAGGTCCTTCCATCTTCTAGCAGAAGCTATAAATACATAAAAATGTTCTCATTTACTTTTAGATGAATTATAGTTCATGTAAGGTGACAGTAAAAGTTATTACCCATTATCTTTTTTTTTTTTTTTTAAATACCAGGTGACCACCTCCAAAATCTGGTAAGCCCATGTATTTGTATTGTCTCTTCCTTCTTTCTGTAACATTTCTTCTTTATTTGATGGGCTTTTGTTAGGAATAAGCTTAAGCCAGAACCTCTTTAAAGAAGCAGCAGCAGATGAATACACTCAAGGAGCAAAGAACATCTGAGAGAACAAAATGATGATACAGGATTCAGACGAAAAAGTACAGGATTTACTCCAAGTCGTTAGAGAAGTTCCTCACAACAAAAACATCAGCCAGAAGCACAGTACTTTCAAGAGGAATTTTACAATACATTTCAAACAAATAAGGACACCCACAGCACGATCAAAGCTGTTGAAGTGATAAAGTTGAACGAAAGGCTGAGCTGTTGACACCTTCCATGTATTTTATTCCCTGAAGAATAAATACATTTGCAGGTTCCAATTGCTTGGCTTTTGGTGTGTTTGGTTTTTTTAACAACACTGTGTCCAGTTATCTACAGGGATTTACTACTAAAAAAAATTCATGAAGACATTCCCACGGGAACATCTGCTTTTCTCCCCCCTACTTTCCACTGTGGAAAGAACAGGAGCATCTCCAGAACAGGAGCACTCCCTCTCCTCTGCCCTGTGACAGGAGTCACAAGTCCCGCAGAGGGGGCCACTACCTTTGTGGGGAGAGGCTACTGCTCCCAAGCCCACATCCACGCTTCAGACTGCGTTTTGTAACATTCACTCTCAACACAGTGAGGAGATCCTCCCCAAGCCACACAGCAGCAAAGCAGCAGGAATGCAGTTTCTATATAAAAATCACAGACCCAGAAGCCTTGCCTCAAGCCAACACCTGCACAAGGCTTACCGGGAGTTTCACACCTCTCTGGCAAGGACTAAGCAAGACACAACAAAAGCAGTACTTTGCTCCAGCAACGATATAAATGCAGAAAATAACTTGTGGAGCCTTTCCCGAGCATAAATAAAAAGGGAGAAATGAAGTTTGCTAATTCAAAATTCTGTGAATATGCAATTTTAATGTAGTTTTAGTAAACCTACCTCTGCCGCGAGTTACAAATCTATTCTCAAAAACAGTTTTCTAGTCTTCTGTGTTTCTTAGACTGCTTACCTTACCATCTGTGAAATCCCAGCTCCTAAACACACAGGTTGACAGATGATTACCCTTGACTCCTAAGCTGTTTTAACAGAAACACTTTAAGATTAGTTGTATTTTAACACAGACCCCAATTGCACAGCAATGCACAGAAACTGCCTTTCTCCTGGCATTTTTCAGAATCTAACGCTAAAAACTTACTTGGCTTATTTAACTCCAGATTTCAAAAAGGCTCAAACTAAACCAAACTGATTTCCAAGACACTCGGAATGCTGTACACACAGTCAATCAGCAGAAACAGGACTTAAACAAATGCTTCCTATGGATATGACACTATAAAGGCCAGGATGCCAAGAGGAATGTCACCTGGAAGCCACTTACCTAAGAACTTTTCTACCTTTGTCACTGATGCACAGCCCTGTTCTCTGCAATATCACAGCTGGCCAAAACGGCTCCTGAACTAAGCATCTTATGAAGTCCAAGGAAGGCCACCATAGAAGCAGGTTTCAGCTGTTACTGCTTCAGCCTCATTCCCCCATCTATTTATGGGCAGACGGCACTCTCTCTGCACTCAAAAAGTGGGGGGTGACCCATGGGGAGTCACACAAAAGCTTGAGTTACAGAAAGACTAGCAGGCTGTTTTACTGCAAACCACTTCATAAGGTTTTTATTTCTCTTGGCTGCTCTAAAATTCTAGGCACAGTGGGGAATACAATATTACAAAAAGAGAGAAATAGCAAAGCAAAAAGAAAATGTTCAAATCCAGTGTTTTCCTAAAGAGCTACTTTATCTAGGTTTTATATCTGAACTGCTTGGGGAAATGACTCCTTTGTTCAAAATCCAGCACTGGAACTCATTTAAGTACGGCATAAGCATGCCTACCCTGCTCATTCGAGTTATCATCCTATTTTCTAACCTTAGAAGTAACAGAGTATCAGGACAACCTCTCTCCTCTACCACACTGGAACAAATATCCTTTTCTCTTTATTATTCTCTCTCTTTTTTGTAAGCAAAGCGAGGCAGGATCAGTTACAAACATGCCCAAGAATTGCATAACATGAAACACACACAAAACAAGGACTTGTTAAATTAGAGGCCATTTTATTCCCTGTGAAGAAGCATTAAAGAAGCGTGGTCCTCAGATCCAAGTCCTTATATGTCACCCTTAAAAATAAAACTTGCAAATACGGGTGTTGAAAACCAGAGGTCCACGGATATGGGCTGGAGGGGATGAGGGTGAGAAGGCAAGCAAGACCTCACAGGAGATAATTCAAGTCAGTTGCTCAGAATCAGTGTACAGGTATGTAGGTAGACAGTCTTTGGCAGAAGGGAATCCTGTTTTCCTACTCACGAAAAACAAACACACCCTTAGACTCTGATTACATAGACATGACCAAATTATTGAAGTACCTGGCTGGGTACAGCCTTCACCACAAAGTTTTTAAAACAAGAATCTTTTAAAAAAAGAAAGGTGCCACAGTACCAAAAGCATTTGCAGAATATTTGTGAATACTCTCAGCCAAAACTATTTTACCTGTGTTATACAGATGGTCAGATTAGATTAATAAAAAATTCACAAGTTAGAAGTCCAGAATAAACTACTAAATACTTCTGGAAGAATAAAATTTAAATATTTCATCTGTTTCATTTCAAACACTAACAGTTCAAAACCCAAAAGAATTATGTCTTATATTTATAAAAAGATCCCCAAAACAATAATGAAGGATTAAGCTAATGATGTAATTTAAAAATACACCATTTCAACAACTGTACTCTTAGACTCTGCTATCTTAGATGTACACACATCTACTGATGCATAGAAAAAAAAAGTCAGGTGAGTAGATCTCTCCGTTCTTTCACAGCCTGGATGCGGCCACAACTGCATACGTGAATGCATAACACAGGAGAGAGAATTTTTTTTTTAATAAAACTTATTCTGCTGGCAACGACAGATTTTTGAAAACAAAACTTGTCACAAGTTTCTTTATGAAAGTCTGTTCTAGCTAGCATTGCTGATCAAAAACCCTCCCACCACCTTCCAACACCTACTAGCAGCCTTGGCTTTGCGGCCAGGACACGCACGCTGGCTCACAGCCCTGCCACGCTTCACTGGGAAGTGGATTTGTGCCTTGTTCTTCAAAGTACTGGGTGTCATCAGGTTAAGCTTTTTGCGCAGACTGTAAGAGAACTAGATAAAAATCTCCACAAGCATCTTCCCCGAGCTGGGGGAGGGGGAATCTACAGTTATCAGCACCGCAGAACGGGAAAATATTTTCTAGCCATGTCAAAGCTGTCCAGTAGGAAAATAATTTATCTGTTCACAGCTTCCCTTAAAACAACACAGTGCAGCAATGCTTCATCAGATCAACCACACTGCACCTACAAATGACTGTGAAGCCCCGGCACAGACCTTTCCAAGCAGTTTGTGGACTCACTGCTGCAGAACAGACTGAACCCACACTGCCACACAATCACACTCCCTTCCTAGGATCCCTGCCTCCCTCCTGCGCCCGCTGCCTTACCTCTCTCCCCTTCAGCACTCACCAAGCACGTAAATCTTGCAAAAATCTACAAAAAACAAAAGTAGATGCATCTCTCTACACAACCACTTAAAACCTCCTGCAAAGCCACCACCTCCTGCTTCTCCCCTTCCCTTCTGCCTCTCTCCATATCCATATACTGAAAACCGAGGCTGCAGACACCCTCTTTACCAGACACAAATCACATACATGTAACTTCTCAGAGCTAACCACAGATGCTCCACTTCCCCCATATTTCTTAGGTTCTCACAGAATGAGCTCATAAACTTTGATTTTAATCTAAGCCTGTGGTGAAACAACCACAGACCATGCTCCACTGTTTCACAGACTATGATACCGTCTTACAGCTACGGTTAGTAGAAATAATACTGTATGTCTGATGCAACAAACCTTATGTCATCATGCACACTGATGTACGACACTGCACTAATTACTCTGAACTCTCCTGGTCGAGAAGCAAAGAACCCACGCAAAACCTTTCTGCAGACAGTCGAGCTTTCTTGCATGTCTCAGTTGTCAACCTGAACAAGATCAGGCACGTTCCATACCCTGTCCTGGACAGCAGTAAGGGAAAGGCAGGAAAGTCTTTCCTCTAAAGACGTAGAAAAACTGTTTTTATATAGTTTTCAGTTCACAGTACTCTTATGAGTTTATCTCAGGAGGAGAGAATGTTCTACATGGACAGTAACGTAACACAGCAAATATACAGACGGGGAAGTGGACCTGGCAGTATTGCTGCCATCCTGCTGCTTCATCTTCAGCAAGTCACTTGTAACCTTTATTCCCTATCTTCCCCTTCCAGGTCTCATACTGATTTCATCTAGCAGATACAGGTATTCAGGGTAAGGATGATATTTACACAGTACCTAAAAACCCACAGCACCAGGTTTACAATTTTTAAGTGAATTAGGAAAAGGCTTGCAGTTTGTTTTGCTGGTTTCCACTATCAACAGTGAAAATCCATAAATCGGTAACTTTCAGTAATCCTATCTTCCCTGCTTTTCAGGAAACTCACAAAAATGAGAAGCCAGCCTGTCCCATTTCAGATACTGTAATTAAGCAGCATATCTTCGTAATTAATAAGACTCATCAACACTGAAGGAAACATGACTTCCCAATGCACATTTGGAACTGCCCACTGTAGGAGAAGATGAGGTTTGAGACCATCTAAGGAACCTGAAGGAACCATCCATGGGACCTGTTCAAGCAGGTCCAGAGGAGAGCCACGGTGATGATCAGAGGGCTGGAGCCGGACAGGATACAAGGACAGGCTGAAACTGTTGGGGTTGTTCAGCCTGGAGAGGAGAAGGCTCCAGGGAGACTTCAGAGCAGTCTTCCAGTACTTAAAGGGGGCGAGAGGAGAGATGGGGTTTTAAGCTGAAAGAGGGTAGATACAGATTAGATACTAGGAAGAAATTTTTCACTGTGAGGGTGGTGAGGCACTGGAACAGGTTACCCAGAGAAGCTGTGGATGCCCCATCCCTGGAGGTGTTCAAGGCCAGGCTGGATGAGGCTTTGAGCAACCTGGGCTAGTGGGAGATGTTCCTGCCCATGGCAGGGGGGTTGGAACTTGATGATCTTTAAGGTGCCTTCCAACCCAAACCGTTCTATGATTCTACGACATGTGTTGACAAATTGCCGCCACCACCTCCTCCAGCATTACAGACACTAGGTCAGCACATTGGCTTCCTGCAGGCTCACTTAAGGAAGAGGACACATGTGTGAGTAATTCCTTTCCAAGCATCAGTAAAGACCATTGCAAGTTTTGAAACGGGCTTATTCTAAAACCATTCTGAATAACTTTTCTCTAATTGATTTAGAAGGTAATACAGAATAATATTTGAGCTTCCTTCAGAGACCTGTGCTTTTTTTTCCTCCCTGTAGTCCTGGATTTATTAACTAGCCATTCAAGAGGTGTAATTAGGATATGGCCTTCTCCAGGTGATTTCCTTCAACATCCTCAAAACTGTTAGATCCCAGAGTGTATCTCAAAGCAGAGTACTGAAGCTTTCAAGAGCCCTTCAGGCCTTACTACATGGGAAACACTGATGTAGGTCAGGATGAAGAGCAGTTCTTCCAACCCTAGCTGCACAATTAAACAAATAAAGTCCTGCCATTTGAGAGCAGCTTAAGATCGGCTTGAGTGCTCGCTATATTCCTCCAAGGGTGATGAGTAAACCTGTGCTGCCAGACCACATGCAGTCCTAACTAAGCTGGCTCTGAAACTTCTTCCACTGCCACTGCTCCATGGGCAGAAACTAAATAGACCTACAGGATAGTATCAGGTGGGACAATTCAGGCCCCCCTCTCAGGGGGCCTCTGGTTCAACCTCCAGCCCAAAGCAGTGTCACCCATGAGATCATACCTGCTTTCTCAGGGCTGTATCCAGTTGGATTTTGAAAACCTCCGTGGAAGGAGACTGCACAACCACTCCAGGCAGCAAGTCCTACTGCTTGACTGACCTCACGGCGAAAAATGCCTTATAGACAGGGACCTCTCTGACTTCACACCTGCTTTCTCTTGTCTTCCCACCATGCAGCACTGTGAAGAACCTGGCTTCATGCTCTTGAAAACCTCCCCATAGTGCTGCAAGGGCTCCCCCAAGCTTTTTCTTCTCCAGGCTCAATGGCAGGCACAGTTCCTCTGGCTCTCCTCACGAGACAAAAGCCCATGCCTCATGACAACCCTGGTAGGTCTCCACTGAACTCACCCATTTACCAGCATGTCCCTTGTCCTGGGGGGCAGCAGAACGGGATGCCGTATTCTGGATGTGGTCTAACGAGTGATGAGAGGAAGGGGATAATCGCTTCACTTGACCTACTGGCTGTGCTCCTGTTAATACAGGGCACACGGCTGCCCCATGCTCCGCTCGCGGTCCACCGTGACCCCCAGGGGCTTCTCGGCAGAGCTGCCCCCCACTAGGCTGGCCCCAGGCTGTGCTGGTGCAAAGGATGACTCCTGCCAGAAAAAAAAGCCAGGGAGCCCCCTGTAAGTAGCTGTTTAAATGGTAAATTTGCTTAGTAATCAGCCGCAGATGAAATGGATAGAAATTGAAGCCAAGTCTTCTTAGTGTTAATACACCTTACTTAGTAGTACTAAATCGCATCTTAGGGCCATATTCAGATGGCCTAAATTCCACATAAATCCTTCTGCCTCCTATTTCTTATTAGCTGGCTTTCAGGCAGCTCCCCATTCAGCATCTTATGTAAATTCTCTGAATTGCTCTCCAAAACCACCTAGATTTCTCTGACTGACTAAGAAAAGGGGCTTGAGCAGAATTCAGGCCACCTGAACTCAGTCTTCAAGCCCTGGGAACACTGCAGCATCACACTGCATTATTCCTTTGGCTCTGTCACCATGGCAGTAAGCAGCAGCCTGTTTGTCAGGACAGGTTTTAGTTTAGTTATTCTTCCACTGGAACATTTATTTTTAAAGAAAATGTACACTTCTAAACAATTCAGGATTCAGTTCTTCCTGCTACCTGCTGGACATTTACTCCGTAACTGGAGCTCCTGGAACACGAACTCTTTATCCATAGCCTCTCACATTCTGTCCCGAGCCACATGTGCTGCTTTGTTCCAGATGTCTTGACAATCCACTGATAAAAATTTTATCTTCAGTACGATTGTGGCTCAAACCATTCACTGGTCTACAGACAAGAGGGATAAAAGCCCTACATCATTACTAAATGTGGGCTGGGGGAATCAACGTTTTAAATGCTCTTCAGTTCAGCAAGAGCACACCGCGCTTTAAGTCAAGCATAAAGGTATTTCCCCTAGTTCTTCAAAGACTATCAGTTTTCCAACAAATGCCACTCTGGTTTTCTTAGGCTTCAGGCTGAACCAGATCTCTTGATTTAAGAAATTATTTCTCACAGCCATTATGGTTCTATAACACTGTCATAAACTGAAAAGTTACGCACACCAGCATACTCAGCCCAACATGCTCTACTCAGTGGGTCTCACACAATCAGGATCCTCCAAGAAAGAGAGATGGAGCAGGGAAGACGGGAACTACCCATCACCACTTCTGAAAGGAGGAACCAGATTCAACTCACCCCAGTCCTGACACTTTGCTTCAGGACATTGATGAGGCTTTTGTCAAAGCCCCAGAGCGCTCCAGATGCACAGGTCAGGACAGCCTACCCCTGTCCCCAGCGGTAAGCTAGAGCTCTCGAAATGTCACAGCACACCCACAGACACACGACTGTGAAATATACAGAATACTGGGGCTGAGGTTTATCACATTAATGATTACTTTGAGCAGAATGGGACACTTGGAAATGGCACAACTTTCAGAACCAGGTAGCAGCTTACTGAGGATCAAACAAGTTATTTTAGAAAAAAATCAGCAGGTCTGCTTCTCTCCCAGGGATTCTGCTTCCATTAGTAAGTAGCTTGCTTTCCTGACCAGCCCACAGGGACTGGATCCATACCAGAGGCTGAGCGTGTTACGTGTTTCACAAGGCTTGACCACACAGATCAGCAGATTCATCAAATTCACTCAAGTTTGTCAGCCAGACATCAAAACTGAACACACAAAGCATGAAATTTGGAGCTACCACCTCTTTCTAGGTACTAACAGTAACAAACATGCTGAACAACCACAAAGAAAATTGACTTCTTCAATCACAAGTTTTAGCTTCGACCATTCCTGAAGCATAAATCCACAGGACAAGGAGGAATTACCAGGCTTAACGATGTCTTTCCTTAACTTCTCAAAGCACACAGGACAGGCAAATACAATGAGACGTGTTTGCTCTCTCAGTGGTGCACAGTTATCAGTATGAAGTCTTATGAGTGCACCCAGATGATTATCTTTCTCTTTTGACATAATTAACACATCTACCATTTCTGACTTTTACTTCTTACCCCCAGGAAAAAAAAAAAGTCACATGCCACAGTGAATTTTTTGCACAATGTGATGCTAAGTCCACTCTGGAGAAGGACTATTTCTACAGTAGAATATGACCAGACAAAAATCCCATTAATTCATTCTGGTTTCATTTTGTGCTTTTTCTTTACATGATGCTTCGAACATAATAATGATTTAAAAAAACCCTTCAGTGCAACTGAAGTATTCCTTAAGACTTCTACAATATTCTAAAATATTTTGACTAAAATGAGTACCCTTACCCTTAACAGACTTTTTAAAGTAGTAAAAATCATTTATCATTGGTTTTGTAATTTTTCACAAATTCTGTACTGACCACAGCCCTTTTAAAGTTAGAGAGTGAGGTTACCTACATACACGAATTTCACATTTGGTGTTATCAAATCCATTTCACAGGCCAAAAAAAAGCCATGTTATAGAATGTGGTCCTTCTAAACAAAAAAGCCATACTTCTCATTTAAAAATCCATATACTAGCTGTTGTACGTAATTATTGCATGTTCGGGGGGGGGTTATTTATTCACAGCAAGTTAAAACAAAATCTAGCAGCACTCATAGACTACCTTACAACTGAGTTTATTCAAGCCGCTATTGTAATTTTTCTGCCCATTACTGTTCGCTTATTTGCTGAAGGTTTCGCACGGGTGCCACAGACTGAGCCCCACGCCGTTTACGGGACCACCCGAAACAATCTCCCGACGCCGGCCCCTCTCCGTGGGGTGAAGGCTATTCCTCTGCTGTCACTCCCGAGCAAGCCAACACGGGGAAGGCACCAAAGCCCCAGAAACCAGAATGAAAACGGCAAAATCCACCCGGGCATTCCGCCCCGCGCCTCCTTCAGCTGCGCTGCTCTCCCCAGACCCGCGCCCACAGCCCGCACCGAGCCCCCGGCCGGGACACGCCGCTCCCGCCCCCGCACCGGCTCCGGTCACCTGCGGGGGCCGCGGGGGGAGCCCTCCCCCAGCCCCAGGGCGCGCCTCCTCCACGCTGCGTACGAGCCGCAACACAAAGAAAAGAAGAAAAAAACGCCGGTTGCTGGCTAACTACCCGGCAATCCCCGCCGCCACTGGGACCCCGACCGGCCGCCGCGCGGGTCCCGGAGGGCGCAGCCGGGTCGCCCCTCACCTCCCGCCGCCTCCGCCGCCCGCTTCAGCACCACCGCGGCCCGGATGGCCGCCGCGCCCGCACTCGCCCCCGCGGAAGCCCCGGGAGGCCGCGCCACCCCGCCCCGGCTGGCGGCCTCGGGAGGCCCGGCGGGGCGCTGCCCGCCCACCCGCTCCGGCGGCTCCGCACCACCGCGGGGCCGGGCGCGCTCCCGGCGGCGCAGGGCCACGCGGCCACGCCCCCGCACCCCGCACCCCGCACTCACCGGGCCCCGGCCCGGAGGACGCCCGCTGCAGGCCGCTCCAAGCGCCGCGGCCCGTGTGCGCGCCCCCGGCCGCGCCGCTCCAGTGGCTGGGCTCAGCGGCGGCTAGGCAGCCCGCCGCCGCCGGGCGCGCTCATTCCGTATGCGCCACGGCGCCTCCTGATTGGCCGGAGCGGGGTGGCGCGCGGGGCCGGGCTCCCGACGAATAGAGAGGGGGTGCCTGAACCGGGCTGGGGTTACTACAGGTCACCCGCGGCGGTGGGCGGGGCGAGGGGTGGACCGATGGGGAGGGGCCCGCCCCCAGTGCGGGGTCGCGTCACCCCCCCCGCGCTCCGCCCTCACCGCGCCTGCGCACGCGCGCTGCCCGGCCTGCAGCCGCGCAGGGACGGGGACAGCCGCCGGCAGCGGGCCCGCGGAGAGGCTGCGGGGCGGCCACCGGGGCTGGGCACAGCCGGAGTCACCGCGGTTAGAGATCACCCGGCCTCCACCTGCCTGCATCTGGGTGTCTTCACCGCTGTTAAAGCGCCTGTTAATTACCTGCGGCTCGCCGTTAATTTCGTCGCGTTCCTTTTTTTGACCTGTTTAAGTTACTTTTGTGTGAAGTGTTAAACTCGCAGCTCTGCTCAGAGCCGGCCAGCGCCGTCCCCCCCCGCCCCGCGGCCGGCGGCCGTTGTTACAGACCCAGGAGTGCTGCAAGCACTGCAGGGGTTGAGGTCGCTGCGGAGGTGTCACGGAGCCTGGGGCTTTAAAGGGAGGTGTCAGTAGTGGCCGTTGCTGCAGCGGCCGGTGAGTGGGGCTCTGCTGGCAGAAGCGAACAGAGACCTGTCACATCGGCTGTCACCAAAGCTGGCGGCACTTGGAGCGAGTTCTGGGCAGTGCTGCTGGAGGGCAGGTTCCTGGTGAAGGCCTCTTCTATCAACATTGACTCATCCGGATCCTGAAAATGTGCCCTCACAATGAAAGGTTTTAATTTAAACAGTGTAATACAATACTGAAAGACAGAATAAACGAGCACCTGCCAAAGATAAGCACAATGAAAATAACATATGGGCAGAAGGCTTCAAAGCCCAGCAGAAAGATGTAATTACAGCAGGCTGTGTGGTTGTGTCTGCGGCAGTGGCAGCCAGAAGGGTTGGGTTTGTTTGCCTCCATTGGTGCAGGTCAAGTGTTCCCCTCCAGAAGGGTTGGGTTTGTTTCCCTCCATTGGTGCAGGTCAAGTGTTCCCCTCCAGAAGGGTTGGGTTTGTTTCCCTCCATTGGTGCAAGTCAAGTGTTCCCCTCCAGAAGGGTTGGGTTTGTTTCCCTCCATTGGTGCAGGTCAAGTGTTCCCCTCCAGAAGGGTTGGGTTTGTTTCCCTCCGTTGGTGCAGGTCAAGTGTTCCCCTCCAGAAGGGTTGGGTTTGTTTCCCTCCATTGGTGCAGGTCAAGTGTTCCCCTCCAGAAGGGTTGGGTTTGTTTGCCTCCATTGGTGCAAGTGTTCCCCTCACACAGCCCCTGGGGCCATGCACCCCAGCGATCTGAGCCGCACGGCGCGAGGAAGGGAAGGACTGACAAGCTAAGGGCAGCAGGCTGAACACAACCTACCTACGGATCGTGGGGCAGCGAGTTACTTTGCATCATCTATAAACTGTACAGCTGACCGCTGCACATGTCTCACTGACAGCCCCCTCCAGTCCCCTCACAGGCAGTGCGCTGCAGAGGAAGGAGCATTGCTTGCATCTGTGGTCATTGCAGAGTCCTACAGTGGCAGGGAAACAAAAGGTAACTAATAGGGTACGTACTTCTAATCCAGAGACCAACTAAGTCAGTCACCTCTGCTACTGGAAAAAACGCTAGCAAGTGTTTAGAACTGGAAGAGAAGAGATGGCCACTGACAGTTCTGAAAAGCAGGACACGTTATCCACAGGAGTTGTCTGAGCTACAAAGGTCGTGAGCTACCCAAGCAAAAGTGATGCTAGCTGAAACACAGGCAGAAGTATGGAGAGGTTATATTTAAAGCAGTTTCACGCTCAGTGGAAAAAGTGAAAGAGGATAAACAGACTTGGAAGGAGAAGAAACTCATTTTTCAAAGGTGGAAAATGTGGGCATTTCTGCAACAGGGAATGCAGGTGGCTTTCTGACAAAGGATTCACATCATTAGAGACAGACCAAACTTACCAAATACAATAGGAATGTTAGCACAAGGAAAGGAGTCCTAGATTTGTTTCATGAAATCTTTCACATTCCATTCAAGGCAAGGAAGGTTCAGGATAAAACTAAAAGCAATTCTACATAAAGGAAGATGGGAGATAAAGCACTGGACAACGCAGAGCTCACCTGCTCGGCATCACATCTCATGTTGAGCTCCCTGTTCTTGCTGGCTCCCGGGCAATCACCAGTGCCTGAGCAGTAAAATACCTTGGGAAAAGCCTCACTTTGAGAAATGCACAGAATCCACAACTTGAAATTAAATGTGACCCTTATTAAACTGCTAGATCTGAACACTATCAAGTTTTATGAGCAGGGGATTCCAAAGAAACTTTAACTCCAAATATGGATTTGATGTAAACTTTCTATTTTAGCCCTGCCTTTATTACAGGGTGCACCAATGTGCATGTTTTGAATTTGCCTGAACTTTTGAGCTATTAAAAATTCAAAAGCTAACTGTGTGACTAGGTATATTTATTCCAAACAGACACAGCTATTGGCGGTATCCCCATTAGCCTTCAGGGTAAATGAGGAGTTCATGATAACATACCACCCCAGCAAGATGTTTTTTGAAAAATTGTAAGGCCTGTGATGGTCATGGCCCCCAGTTCTTACTGCCTTTGCCTGGAACAAGATAACAGCTACATTATCCAACCCAGTACTCCATGGCTGGCGCTGAGGAGCTTGCAAGTTGTTACAGACACCAAAGTAGCTGAAGTGCTTCCATTGCCCTGCAAATACCGACCATCCAAGCCACCAGGATCTCCCGGTGTGCAGGGCCACACCCTCATCACAGAGCCTTTGTTATGTCCCAACAAGCTGTCCCGTGCATTCCATATCTTAAGATGATTTAGATAGGAGTAAGCCATTCAAATAACAACAAAAACACTGCAAGCTAACTGGTAAATCCTAACAGGTCTTGAAGCTTTAATTCATTAGTGTTTAAACCCATTTCTAAGGAGCTATGATTAAAAAGACTAAACTGTGTCCAGTCCTTTGGTCTACAATGACATCTCTTAAATTTCCTCCTGTACCGCCTGGTGCTGGTGGCTGCTGGAGGTGGCACTCCAGGCTGGATAGCCGGGTCCCTTGGCAATCCCTGAGGCTCCTAATTCAGCTCAGCATCAGAAGTGAAACGTCATCTGCAGCCCACACTGATTAAGCAACTTCAAATTTAGAGAAACCTAAGGTTTAAAAATATATACATATATACACAAACAACAACATACTGATTTAAACACAATCCTACATGTTTTCAGTATTTTCTGGAGCTTCTTTGTAGATTCCTGATATTTACATATAGCATAGGCAAAGCTTTTCTTGATATCAGGGATTTTACAACATCTTTTTGCTTAAATGTAGATTTTTACAGAGCAGGGCTTTGGGAGACACTGGTGTAATGTGGCGTTTACACTGCAACACTTCTCTTGTACGAGTCTATGCCGAGTATCCCATAAGGAAACCAAAGAATTTGGGGATTTACAGTAGACACAGTAGTCACCTATGAAAGGATTGATAACCTATGCTTATAACTGGAAATTTAAACTGCACAAGATACATACACTAGTGACTGTGGGAGACAGTGACCCTTCCTGTGCAAGCTATGCACAATGATAGGAAATGACAAGTTAAAATAGCAGCTGATTTATATTTTAAATAAAAAGGCACAATAGCACAATTGAAGGCAGGAAAGAAGTTCTTGTATTACCCTAGAGCATTCAGGCAGAGAAGGAGTATTTGTGAAAACTCCTACTAAGTACATTCATGTATTCACAAATGCTTGTTTATTTTTTTTTAATTTTCTAGAAGGAAAAGCTCATTAACTACTCTCACTTTCCCTTTTAAAGAGTTTCAAGCATCCAGGAAAGGGGGAAGAAACCCACTGCCATATGTTTTGATCAGCAACAGGGAATGAATAGCAAGTAGTAAATAGCAAGGAAGATTGCAAGTGATCTTATGAAAACACTGATTTGAAAGTCAACTGACTCATGAAAGAGAACAGAAAGCCAATGTTATATTTGGCCAATTCTAACTAATATCCAGTGGGAATTAATAAAAACAAAACTATGAGCCACACTGAAAGAGGAGAGCTTATGAATGGGTAACTACATGTGGCGGGTTGGCATTAATCTTTGATGAGCAGGCTGCTGCCTGCTGATAATCAGGAAGAAAACAGAGGGGGAAGAAAACCAACAGTGTCACCGATACAGCAGATGTGAGAGCTTTTAGCTAAAAATCCTTGGAGGGACACAAACAAAATCAAGTACTTCAAGAAGGTACATGTGGTTAAACTAAAATCAAATTGATTTATGTGAAACAGAGAATTAAAGAAGGGCTTGGGTAGGACAAAGCTTGCAGTCTAGATAGAAAATATTTCATTGTATGCCTTCAAACTTGTGAAAAATAAATGACTCTATAATTAGCAAACTTTCTCCATGACTCATTAAATAATTGAACGCTACAAATTGATACAGTATTTCTCTAAATTAATTTCAGCTAAAAAGAATATAATCTTTTTAAACAGTTTGCTTAGAATTGATTTCATTTTAGCTACAGACAATAACCAGTCCAACAAAGGGACTCACATTTTTAATTAAACAATCAAACTGGCATTATAATGTTCTGTTTCTAAAGATATCCTGGTAGTGTGGCATTTTGAATGCCCTCTAAAAATGTAAAGGGGGCTGAGCTAATACTGACGGGCAGGGAGAGCCAGCTGGGATGCGGGTGCTGGCAGCAGAAACAGCTTGTGTTCCTGAAATGATCATTCCCAGAACGGTTAATTTTGGGGTGTTGTTTTGAAAGATGGAAAAACATTTCTAGAGCAAGCAGCATGCCGTTTCAATGCTGAATAGTTTCTACGTACAGATCAGTACATTTGACTCATTTTTATCCATGAAGCTTTTTGTTTCCAAATAAAGGAAAAAATGAGTAAGTTGCTAAGATTAAATTGGAAAGCAGAAAACTCTAGCAACATGCCCCAAATGATTAATTATTTAGCAGAACATTTGGTAAAACGGGCATGCCAAGAGCCACTTTTCACAGAGAGAGATTGATGACGTTAATAATAAGGTGATCAAGGGTACAGAGTAAAATCTATCACCACTTGGCACAGTTCAGCTTTCTTAATGCTTAAGTACCTCTTTAAATTCCTCTCTTGTATTTTCTCGCACCACAGGTATATTGCCAACCCGCTGCGATAAATCAGAGTGCTGTTTAGGTATTAACAGTATGATAACCTCCCAAAACTGAAATTTCCAACTAGGGGAAAGCATGTAAGTGAGTTAGGATCTGTAAAACAAGCTGCAAGGCACGCTCTGCAACACCGCCACACCCTGGAACCGCCACGCTATGAGAAATCGTGTTGCCCACGGAAAATCAGGGGCAGGATTAAAAATAGAATCTGTTTCTGCTCTTGAACTTTCTTGCTCAAAATCTGCCTGTCATTTTCCAGGCCAGTGAAACGTCACAGTGGAGCTGACAGCATCAAAGGCAGCCAAGAGGAATCAAAAGCATCAAACAATGAACAGTGACTCGAGCTGCAGGAAAGAGGTGATCCTTATGGGCTACAGAGAAAACCGTGTCCTGAATGACCAGTGTCTTACAACAGAATTTAATCACCAGACAGACCGCCAAACCATCCCAGCCCAGCTCCGAGCCCATGTCTGAGCCTGGGCATGCCGTCCCCCATGCTGCTTGTACCCCAGCGGCCGCCCAGGCTGGGCACCCCAGCGCCCCGCTGCACCCCGGCTCTGCCCCACGGCCACGGCGGCTCTGGCGTGCTGCAGCCCCGGCGCTGACACCCTCCCAGCCACGGCTCTCCTGGGCATCGCACACAGTGAAGGTTGCTTCTTCACTTAAGCAGCATAGGCCACACGGCCCTTTTGCTTTTTAGACCACCAGAGTAAGACCGCATTTGCCTGGATTACCCCGTGTCCACCTGGCATTTGATAAGGAAGAAGGAAAAAAGCCACTTCTCGGGACAGACTTGCTCTCTTCTGCAATTCTAAATAAACAACCACAGTAAAGAAGTACTGCTACAGACAGAGCCGGCAGCTCTAAACCCTGTCATGAGACAGCGAGTGGCTAAAACAGTCCAAGAGCACTTTCCTGCTGCAGCAGGTGAATGCTGCAACAGCTTCTCGTATTTTGCTTTTCTTTAATGGGGTATTTTTAGTCAACTATTGTGCATTGTTTTCGTAAAACCAATTTACAGTCTAAGACTTAACCAGGAAGCAAACGTGGCCAAGGGTTTCCAAAACAGAAGCTTAAATTTGGCCTCTTGTGCAAGTCAGGTGTTTGGGGTTATTGAGAAAATTGAGGTAAACTGCTGAGCATTTGCAGTTTGGGAAACACCAGGAATTAAACAGGAGCCTGGACATGCCTGAGAGGTGTTCTGGGGAAAGGTTCCCCACTTACCCGTCTCCTGTGCAGCCCACGTTCATGGTGGAACTTCTCCCTCACATTTGCAGTGCACTTTTTTTGTCTTGAAAGGGTCCAAGGCTATTGGAGCAACCTGGTCTAGTGGAAGGGGGCATGGCAGGGGTGGAACTCGATGATCTTTAAAGGTCCCTTCCAACCCGAATCATTCTGTGATTCCGTGATTCTAAGGCTATTTAACAATTTAACGAAACAAGTCACTACTACCCCATCATATTTGTATAACATTACTTCCAATGCTTAAATCTGAGAATCCTAACCAACAAGAACATTCCAAGCTGAGAAGCAGAAAGAGAGTGAACAAATGTATTTTCTTTCTGTAGGGTAGAGAGAAATAACAAAGATGCTTCGGAGCAGACCAAATTTCAGACACAAAGTTGTGACTAAGTATAAAAGTACTCAATTAATTTGTACTGAACTTGGGCATACTGGAAATTAATACAGAATTATAAAGGTAGGAGTGAAAGGACTGAGAGTCCTGCCTAAGCTCTGAAGAAAGCTGTGAAATCGCTCAAGCAATGGACGCATACAGTGCAGGTTCATCAGAAGATGAAGAACTATAGAGAAGTTACTCCTGGAAGAAAGCAAAGGCAGCTACTGTATACAAACAGACAGTTGTGCTGGCTATCTTGTGATATGTAAGAGCCACAAGTATAGTAATATTACAAAAAGGAAAGCTATTGCAATAAGACCCAGCTCCAGTGTGTGAAAATCAAGTGTTTTGTGCCTCTCAGTCGCCAGGGTGCTGTTGATCAATACAGTCAGAGCCTGGTTATTCAAACTGCATTATGAATTCTTACATGAAATTGATTTTTAATCTGGGGCTGTTTGAATTCTAACATCTGCATCTGATTTTGGTTTAGCATAACAAATCAATCATTTTAATACCCATGAAATTTAGTCCTCAAAAAATAAGTTCATTGAACACACTTGGATTTCCTTTGTAGCAGTGTACAGCAATGCCTCAATAAAATCGTGAAATTTCAAAAGAATGGCTTTCAAGTGTGCTTTGTGTAGGAGGGAGCAACTCCTTTCCCCCTGCCAGAGAGATGGAAAGGAAGCCATCCCACTGATTTCACCAAGCGGAAGTAGCGAACCCTTCAGACAGTCAGGGATATAGCAGAGGTGCCCAGTTTTGCAGGCTGAGCTGATCTGCTGCTTGGCACCTGCAAGGCAGTGGTTTGTTGCATCTAGTGCAGTTTGTCCATCTGCAGAGTGCTTTGGGGACGCTGGAGCTATGCAGCAGCAGAGTACCAGACCTGAGACATGCTCGTAGAGGATGGGAGGGGAAAAAAAATTAACTATTTCCTTACAGCTTCATTTAAGACATTTTTACATGTGTAAACCCAGGGATTATTCAAGGACTTGTGTGTTCATGGGTTCTTCTGGGCAATGCTGAGCAGAATGTCCGATCTGCTCAATTGTACATTTACAGTGTTCCTTACTGATCGCATCAGACAATCCATACAGCCTGCTGCTTAAGGGACCCTTTGGTCTTCAAGTTACTTCTTGGTAATGGTAAGAGGAGGTTTATTTAGGTTTTGACTGATGGACATACTTCTTTGCTTCACAGCAATTACTTAGTGATTGAAAATTTGGTATCAGAAACAGCAGGCAATGAAACAAAACTGCTCTAACAGCTAGGTTCTATATGCTTAATAAAGAGTAATTGCGAAATTCAATACATTTTAAGGCTATCTCACTGTCTTACTAGAGAAAGGGATCGCTGGTTAAAAACAAATAAATCCTAAACCGAATACTAATATACTTACACATACTAACATTCCATTCTATACAATAAAACCATATTAGAAAACATATCAAAAGCATTAGAAAGCATATAGAACTGAGCACTCACAGTGACAAGTAAAATCAGAAAATATACAGAGAACAAAAGGAAAATATGCAGAGCATAAAGGCATGAGGATTTAAGAGAAAGGTCTCATTCAAGATTTCATAGCTGAAGGTGCAATAATGAAAGTATGATTTTGTAAGCCTCCTATATTTTGGCATTATTCTGAAGGAAATCTACGAAAGCATAAATAACTGAAGACAGTGTGATCTCTTTGATGATTAAAGTGATCCAGCACTCTGAGGTCAGAGATAGGGTGGTCTGGGTTTAGGGAAAATAGGCCAGTGATATCTGGGAGCACATGGAGCATTCATCCTCACCTCACACAGGAAAAGTCTAAGGATTAGGAGGATTAAGATTAAGGAAGACAGTTCATGCGTGAGGAAGACTATAACCATGCTTGCTTAACAGTGCATAAAGAGGATATTTGCACACCATGATCTGTGTTACTGCAAAATGTTTCCTTCATCAGCTAACGGATCGTTTATTCAAAACACGGCATTTTGCTCCTCTTCTGTCCTCTCATATTTCTAAGACATGAGCGTTTCTAAGAAATGAAAGTAGAATATATGCAAATGTCTATAAAAACCATAAATACTTTGGATGTGCAGTGAATATTTTTAAGGGATTGTTCCCCTAAATCTTTCCCTCAGGAGACCAAAACTCTTATTACATTCGCAGTAGAACATCACCATTCAAAGAAGTCTTTAAGTCCTGAAAGGGTGATCCAGTTTAACCATGAGCAGTATTTCCTCCTGAGCGCTGCATGCTGGACCTTTCTGGAGACAGCCTGTGCCAAAAATTTCTAACCCCATCCAAACATCCATTACACCTTTGGCAAGAAGAGAACAAACATGAATTTATCCTCTCAAACTATGACTCACAAAATACATTTTGGGCTGGTCTTTGATAGCCAGTTAAGCATGGGGAGGACACAGTATGCCCAGTACTCGGTGCAGACAAGGACCAGTGAGCTCCTGTGCAAGGCAGCAGGTAGCCGACAACATGATGGCACAGGTATCCACAGAGACCTATAAACAAAAAAATACATGTTTATCATATATTAAGCTTTCATGCTTATGCCAGCTTGGGAAAAAATGGCCATACTTTAGCTAGTGATCACCTAGTTACTCACTGTAAAAATTGTAAACTGTGTCTGCACCTTGTTTGGTGTTGTTTGTAAAGGCATTTTGCCTCACCTATTTCTGTAGTTGAGACAAAAGTCTGGAATTTTAAATCATACTCATTAGCACAGCTTACCAAGGTCATGTTCTCACATAACCTGTTTTGCTCCTGACAGTTCTGAAAGCTCAATTGCGTGTTCTGAGTCAGCTCCCTTCTCCTCCAGAACAGAACGTTAACACAGGCAACAGCATTATTTTTGCCTCTAGCGAGGTATTGGTGTTGCCCATGGAAGGGTTTGGCAATAGTTGCGTCTTATGTAAACAAGTAGAAATGAACTGTGCTTTCTGGAGGCCTAAATAATTTTATTAATTCCTTGAAATTATGCATAGATGTAAAATCTTGGTCCTGGTAGATATTAAGTCATTATACACTTAAAGTTCTATTTCTTTTCTGTTAAAGTAATAACAGCAATCGTTTTGCAGTATGCTGGTGTGTTGGGAATGTCTGCGAACTGCAGGGCTGGTTTAGTGTAAAGTATTCTTAGAATAAATTAGAGCACTATTTTTTCAAGATTTTAAGTCTGTAATAGACAACTAGACTACTCTTGTGATACTGCAATTAACAGTGATGTAAATGTAATAGTGAATAGCAAATGCAGTTACTGAAAGCATATTGTGAAATATCTAATCAGTGTGTGCGATCTGGGTGCCTTTGCGATATAATCAGCTAGAACTGTCATTAGGTATCATTTGCTTTGCTCCTGCCGAGGCAAAGAAAGCATGATACAAAGCATTGGAAACTAATATCTATCAGGAATCTTACTTTAAAAAGCTCTAAACTCTCCTTATTACCTCCTTAGTTTTCTTAAGCAGGAAAAAGTCCAGCCTGCAGCTTGATTTTAGAAGCTAATTGTCACTATTCTGCAAATACACAAAGGGTTATGCAGTGTGGGACAGATTACACCCCATCATCCTTATGATGATATTAGTTTGATATTACATTAGTAATATCCTTGGCCTGCAGGAATACTAAATGGCCACGCTCTTAATCCTAAGGCATGAAGTGATCTCCCAACCTGCTGAGAAGCACTGCTCCCAAAGCGCTTCTAGCCCTCACAGTAGCCTTGAGGGAACCTGTGATTTCCTCACGTTTCATTGACCAGAGTCAAGTAGAAAAGAAAAACAGTCTTCATCTAAAAATCCCAGCAACGAAGACATCAGTACTTGTATAAACAAAGCCTGAAATCTTGACAGGTTCTGAATCCACGGTGCAAAGGATGCAATCTTAGATTTGCCAGTAACATTTTTTAGATTTTCTGTGGTGCAAGTAAAGATTTTTTAAAAAAATTTAGGCTTATGATGTGGTTTTTGAGATACACTTATTGCCTATAGAACCCAGTCCTTGATTTAGGAAATAGATGTGTACTATGATACAATGGAAACTGGGCAATGTACGTCCCACAGAAGTCACGTCTGAAGGGCCAGCTGCCGAGCAGCCCGGCGGTGCCCAGCTGGAAGCAGGCAGGAGAGCTGCCACTGGCCTGTCAGAAGAAGGTGCTGGATTTCAGTGACGGCTCTTTTAAAAGAGCACAACCAAACGGGTCTGGGAAGGAGACGCCGACACACAGGTCATCCTCCTGTTGAACTAAACTTTTGGGTCCCCGGAAAATTCTGGTGTACAGCTTTATCTGGAGCAGGCTGTTCCCAGGACATGCTCCGACTGCTGTAAGCCCCACTCTCCATCCCCTTTGCCCTTTTTCTTCATCACTTGTTGCAGTATGCACAACACAGCCCTTGCTCTCACAGCAGTTGCACTGGACTAGGATCCAAGTTTAGAGGCTGGCAAATGAGCGTAGGAGACTCCAGCCACAAGGAAAAGGCCTTTTCATACCTGAAAAACAACGTGCATACTTCTGCTGCCATGTAACTAGAAACATAGTTATGGTTAGACACATGATGATGAGTAACAAGGATATAGATTACTGGCTCTTGAGCGCGTGGAGATGTGTTCACGCCATGCAAAATGCTGACAGTGCCAGCATTCATCACTTGCTTGTAGTGACATCTCCCCCTACATGCTTTTTATTTTTCCATCATGAGCTAAAATTTCAAAATGTGACAGTAAGAGCTAGTTATGAATGTCCTGAACTGACAAACAAGCAGTTATCCACAGAAAGACGGAGAGATCTCAAAAACAGTGGGAAACTTGCACATCCGTATCCCATCTTGTCAGCACTAATTAGGGTAATAGCCCCACTTCATGACAGGTTAATGACCACGTCCCTCAGCTCGCTAACTGGTGCCTGGCTGCTTGTGCTGGAACGAGATGGGGAGGGGAGTCACACACCAAGCCGCTGGTGGCTCAGAGCAGCTCTTGCTGCTGGTTTTCATTCAGTCCTGCAAGGGGTGACGGAAAAGATGGGACAGTGGGCCTGTCACATCATTCCCAGTGGTAATTCTGGGACCAGCAGCTGGTGTTAGCGGGAGGACACTGGTCACTGGGATCCATGGAGGCTCTGCTGCTCCCCACAGCCAGTTATTTTGTCACATCTAAACAAGGAATTCCCAGCCTTTCTCCCCTGCAGCAGATTCAATTAGATGCAATACTCGGTAACTAAAAAGCAAAACGAGACCCCTCTCACTCGAGCCAGCCCCCTGTTGGCTTTGGTGGGCGTTGGCTCCCGCTGAATTGAGGAATTCACAGCCGGCCATAGGTATGTGGGTGAATACCTGGGAGGGTGACGTGCCCCGTGTGCCTGTTTGCATCGCTGGGTACCAGCCAGGAGGCACAGCAGCTCACTTCAAACTGTGAGCTAACGACGGACGCGGTTGCCTGCAGGAGGGTGGGTGACTGCACCATTCCTGGTGCCACCTGCCTGACATCACCTTGCTTTCTGGTGCTAGTTATTTGCCTGCTCTCTAGATCATCCCCTGGGCAAAAATAAACAAACACAGCAACAACTGTCACCAGGACTCTTCACACGTCACAGTCTGCCCGTGCACGCTCAGCTCCCTCTTCGCGGCCCGTACCCGGCATTTTCAGTGGGTGTTTGCTGCTCCAGCCATTGGGTATTTAGTGGCAGCATATCTGCCCCAGCAGTTCGATCAGCTGCACTCCTATAATCCAAACAGAGGCTAAAAGCCCATTGCAGACAAGGTCTGGGAAATATGAAGAGGCTTGCAATAAGGAAAACAAAACAAAACCAAACTGCTCTTAACACATCTGTGGGTTTTAATATGAAGCTATTTCATGGGGTTTCTTTAATCCACCACTAGGTCACCTATATAGTATTATTGCCCATTAAATAAAAAGATTTACATACCAAAGCAAAAAGACGCATTGTATTTGCTAACAACCAAATCCCAACATCTTTATTTTTGCCAGGCCCAGCTCAGGAAACCTCTTGCTGGGCTGGATGGCTAAGCACCAAACCAAGGCTCCCAAATGTTATACTGGAGATACTGCCAGGCAGTGGTGGTCAGCTCCAAAGAGTGAAGCCAGGCCCTGCCTTTCTCATGCCTGAATTATAACAAGTGTGGGTAAATCACCTTTCCCCACAAGTCAGAGCGTTTCTATTAACACCAGCTGGGTGAAGACTTCACCCTCTATCCAAATACCTCGGGAGTCCAGGCAGGTGCGGATCCAGGGCTGACACTCACGTCTTCTTGACATCCATGATGTTGCTCCTCAGTTTCCCTGCGCCTTCACCAGCTCACGGCTGAGGCTGCACCGAGCATCTCCTCCGCAAGCGGAGCTCTCCCAGAGCCCCTTCTCTGCTGCTGTGCTTTCAGCCCGAGTTAACCCCTCAGCTCCTGCTGCTCACTGTGCCTACATCCGTCTTCGTGGCCAGAATTCGGAAATTACTCAGTTTAGGAAATGAAGCAAATGGAGCTTCCCCCTGGGGGAGAGGCATAAGCAACAGGTGAGCAGTGAGAATACCAGCGACCTGCCGTCACAGCCCCAGACTGTCATTGCCTTCCGTTGCATATAATTAAGCCTTCAATTTAGCATCATTGAATTAATTTGTTTCGTCTTCATTCATTTGCTTTTATTGGAGGGGAATGATCTGAAAGCAGCTGAAATCACAGAGCTGGATCACCTCATTCAGCTACATGTGGGCTTGGGCCATGAAGTCAGGTTCCAGATTCGCATTCTTCAAACTTAAAAACTCCAGCCCAGACTCCTCTCTAGTTCTTTTTTCTTGTTTCTTTAGTTGCTATATTTTTTTAAATTGATGATGAATCAGAGAACATTTGAAGAATCTGTTCAGAACAGAAATCCAGATGAATTGTGTGTATATAAATTTTAAAATATTTTACTGAATTTTATCAGTATTGCTGTACTAAGAAACACAATATTTTTGCACCCTTTTATAAAGGGTGGAACAAACCTAGGACTGATGGTTAGAGTACTGATGGAACTAATGCACATTTAAAACACAAAACCGTTCCCTTCAGTATTAATTTGGTCTGGGCTGTAGTGGAGCAATGGCAACCCTCAGATTGCTTTATACACCAGTGAGTTAGCCTTCAGGTGCTTTACAAGAGAACTAAGAAAGCTCATGAAAAGAAAAGGCATCATTCAAAATTTCTAAGAGCTATTAGGAATAGTAATTAGCTGCATAAAGTTATTTTATTTTATTGCATACATGCACACACATGTACACATATGTGGAACTACTTATTTACTCATTAATTAACTTTTTACATCTCCCATCCATGGTAGCTCCTTTGCTGTGAGCCTCTAGCCTAAGGGTGGCTGCAAAGCCCTTTTCAAACATTAACAGGACCTGGACATTACGTTCTAATTCTCTTTATTTAAAATGTTTCCGGATTATTACAATAGGAGATCTAGATTACTGTGCTGTAGAGAAATCATGTTAAGCTCAGCCTGCTCCTATAGTAATACCACTGTGATGGGTTGGCCCTTGGCTGGGGGCCAAACCACACACACCCGCTCACACAGTCCCTGCCCCCACCCAATGATAGGGGAGAGAATTAAAGAGGTAAATGGCAAAGAGGACTCGTGGGTTGAGATAAGGACAATTTAATTACTAAACTACAATAATATTAGAAATAATACTATATACAAAGATGCAATGTGATACACAGTGATACTGCCCCTCCCCACATGATGGCCAAAGGCCCAGCCCACTCCCAGCCAATGGCCCCGAAGGAGGGAGAGAATAGGTGATACACAATGATGCTGCCCCCCCGAAAAGGCTCGGCCTGTTGCCAGCTAATAATCCCCAGAAACCGCACAGACGATTCCCCCAGAAAGGGGGGGAAAGGGGGGAGAAGGGGTGCACCGCTCCCGGAGGCACTCACGGAACGGAGATAACAGCCCAAGCGTCCCAACCCGAGAGCTGACCGAAGCAGGAAAAAAAAACAGCTAACGATCCTCCGGGAGAGGGAGGATGCCAAAACTCACGGAACGGAGATAAACGAGTGTCCCGGGCCGAGAGCTAACGGCGACCGTGGGGGGAGGGGGGAGGAAAGGCCTTGGGAGAGTGAACGCAGGCTCCCCAAAGCGAGACGAATGCGGAAGTGAAAAGCCAGTACTCCTAGAAGAGTCTTCTTCTAATATACTGGGTATACTGGATATGACGTGCATGGGATGGAATAATTGGTCAGTCTGCTTCTCAATCTTTACCTAAAAGCAAATCCCAAACTAGAAGCCAGACTGTCTCTTCCCCCCCAAAAGGCTGAATGTATGTCCTTGAGAACAAATAGCAACATCCTAGCAATAACTATAAACGTTCTTCTCTTATCAATTCTCTCCTGAGCAGGAATCCAAAACATAACTTCTTCTAGCTATTTATGAAGAGAAGGGAAAAGGAAAAAAAAAATTAACTCTGCTCTGCTTAACCCACGACAACCACTTGTTTCAATAGCGGATAAGTTAAAATGTACTGCCAGTGAACACACAACAGAAAGTTATTTTTCTGTTGAAAATTTAATTGAAAACTTATCCCACGTAATAACAAAAAACCATAGCAGCATTGGAGTTATACCAAATCTCAATCTTGGTGCATTAAAAATGTACCTCTGTGCCGTTTTTGATCAGAGAAAAGAATAAATAATACCGAGGGTTGGCTGGTGGGGTTTTAATAAGTTCTGGCAGCTGGGTTACAACTCTGGGCAGTGGCCAAGAGCACAGCTTTCACTGCAATCAAGGCTACAGCTGAAAACAGAGAAGGAACCAAACCCCCTGTGCGGTCAGTGCTGGCGAGGGAACGGGCCGGCAGGTGGCCACAGTGGAGCCCCGCAGCCAAGGCTGGGGAGAGTTGTACCTTACACCCCAATTCATTTCCGTATTTATTTTTTTAATGCAAGCGATTAAAACCACAGCTGTCCACCTGCGCTGTGTTTTTGCCTTCTGACAGATTACGTAAAGCTAACCAGGCTCCATAACCTGTTGCAACCACTGCCCACTGATGGCAGTGCCTGGCACAGCCCTGTTCTCCCTCTACCCATGACTGTGAGCAGCAGGTGACTCCGGAGGACACCACCATGGCAAGTGCCATCTGGATGCCAGTGTAGACAGGCCAGGCTGAGGAGGCTGTGCCTGGCTGCCTCTCAGGTGCCGTGGGGCAGAGCAGCCTTCCCGTCATGTGGATGGGCTCAGGAGCCACGTCAAACCGAAAAGGAATTGTGAACAAAGCTGAGAACTTCATACCCAACCACCTTGCCTTCGAGCAGCATCTTAAACCTCAGCACACAGCCAGAATTATGCCCTTTTACAAATACCACTTTGCCTTAAGAAAAGAAGTTGCATTTACATCAGAAGGTGTCACCAGGGTCCCACAATATGAACCTTCACTGGAAGCAGAGCCAGATCTCTTTTGCTGCAACTTTGCAAAACCTGTAATGGCACATGGAAAGAGCCAATTTCCTGCTCTTCTCTGTTCTTACCAGTTCCGACCACCTTGTGCTGTGAAATCCTACATAGCAAACATAGCAATATAGTCAAGCAGTATCAGAAGAATATCCTTCCAGTACTGAAAAGGACACACCACACAGAACGTTAGCAAAGCTGATAGTAATGCCATATAAATACGAAGCATGTCAGCATTAATATCCAGTGATACAGGACTGTAAACAAGTTGTCCAATAAGCATTTTTAAAACTGGGAATTTCCCTGCAGGTACCCAAATCAGTAACCTTTTTCCCAAAGGGTTAGAGTGCCAGGCTATCGTCATGCAAAGTCAGGTGAAGAGACTCTTGTAGAAACAAGACATGGGGTTTAGGCTTCTGGTCTGTAAAGTAATTAGTTGAACTTCAAAGTTATTTTGTTACATTCATACTTATAGGTTTGTTCTTTCAAATGTAGATCGTTGTCTTACATAATTTGCTTTTTACTAATGGTTTCACTACAAATAATGTGTCAGTTTCATCTTCCCATCTGTTATGGAAAAGATCCATTATGGAGTTTAAAACAGTTTTAATTATTGTCTAAAGGAGGAATCTAGGAATTGTCTCTTTTATGAAGGTAAATTTTGATGCTTAAAAAAGAGCCAAGTTGGTGACAATATCACTTACTGGTTTTACCTCACTGACAGCGTGTCCAGACCGAGATAAGGATCAGAGCTTTTCACACCCACGGTGGTTCTCTTCAGTGGGAGGCGAGCTTCTCAGGATGCTCTTGGTAGGGCTCCACGCCTTGCAGCGAGGGTCAGGTTTTCAGCACTGGATTTTGAGAGACAAGAAGATTCAGCATTCACTGGGACCAGCTCACTAAAATACCTTATTCTCTGCTACTTTTTACACCAGTCTGTGTACAGGTTGGTTATTAGAAGGGGGTCCCAAGTGCCATAGGGGGAGCAGCCTGTGACCCCAGCGAGCACCAGCAGGTTTTGGTATTGAGTGACACTTTCGGCAGCTTGCAGCAGCATATGCCTGGGAAGCAGCAATGACGCTGTGGCCAAAGAGGTAAACTGAGGCGCAGAGGACGAGGACTGGGTCTGAATCCCAAGGCAATCCATTAATGAACTCTGACTTGTTTGTGAGAAAATGGTCATCCCCTTGTGAACCCATTCCCTGTTTGCTGACCAGCTCTCCCGACTTCTGGACCACGTTCAAACTGCTGGAGCAGACCCTCTTTTATCTGGTTAAGAGGACTAGAAGCCAGCAGAAGATCAATTTTTCTGTTTGAATTTGGTTTTAAACACTTGAGGGAAGCTGCTGCACCATCAATACCTGTAACTGGAATCCTCTTGAGCTGATTATCCACGAGTAACTTCTCCCAAGGCTACTATGAGTTTTTAAGGCTGACTTCAGACTCTCTGAAGTGCTTCATTCCCATAGGGTTTGTGGCATAGCGCTCAAGTCCATCATACTTCAGGTTTCTGTCTACTTCAGCAGCGTGCTTATTCTCAAAGGTGCCTAAGACATCTGGAGTTGTTTGGGACTGTCTGATGACGAGAAAACTTCAAGTGCTTTGCTCTGAAATGTCCAGTCTCCAAAGACAACACTTCCTGAAAGGCAAAAAGATCCTGAGAACACCTTCCTGCAGGGCTTGCAAGAGCACCCCGAGTCTGAAAGCCAAGCAAACAAGAAACCCACATGCTCTGCAAGGCAGACTGCATCACCCCTTCTTCCTCCAGCCCTGCAAATTTCAGCTGACCTGCTGGTGACTTTTTGCCTCATGTAACACTGAAACAAGCTGCACAGGTAGGACCCCAGATAACACACTATCTGCTGGGGGGAGCAAAATTTCAAGTTTTCCTTCAGGACCTTTCCCCGGCACCAGATGTTTTCAAAGAAAGCCTTCTGTGCTGTTTGTTTGATTCAAAGCAGATCTGAAGGAGCTGCATCAGACACCGTTGAGAGTTGCCACACGCCAGTGAAAGGACACGTTGCTTTGGACTTATTTCTGTAGGGCTGCTTGGGATGGATGACTTAAAGGCTGCAGATGCTTGGTCACTGAGCAGAATCCAGAACCTGAGGAGAGCTGTGAGGAGAAATTATTGACACATCTACATTTCAGTTCAGCTTAGGAGTGCACATTTGAACTGAGTCTCCCAAGCAGAGCAGTAAGAATTAATTAAAGGTGTGATGTGTGATGAGTAAACGCTATAAAACTGAAGGAGTAAATTCCTAGGTACGGCTTCACTTCTCACCTGGATAATAACATTTAACACAGGACGGAAAATGGAACCATTTCTTCTGTGGCTGTTTGGATTCAGTGAGAGCTGCGGATACCAGTGCCCACGCTGCCTTTCCAACACACCTGTCAAATATTCACCATACCTTGATTCCTCAAAAATGAACAACGGCTACTTCGGCTGGGCTGTGTGCACTTTCCCTCTCACCATTTGTGGCTGAAATTTCCACTTTGTTTTCTTCTCCCCAGCTTCCCACCGTGCCTTCCTCCCCCCGTACTGAGGCTGGGGACCGCGGCACACAGGACACGCTGTGGTTCAAAGGGCAAAAGTTGCTAAAGCGCTTATGCAAGTTAATTACTGTGCCCGTTTAATCCCACATAATGCAGATTAGTGCTGTCAGCTACCGTTAGGAGAGCAGTTGGTGTGGAGGCTGGCCTGTCGGGAGGGAACTGTTCTTCAGGAGCAGCAGAGTCACCTAAAGCCAGGAGATGCAGACCAGCGCTGGGGACAGAAACCTCCCGCGCTGTTCCCTGGTTGCAGTCAGGATGTAGGAGGCAGATGCAGAAGCTAGGCAGGACACGCAGGCAGGTTTAAGGAAGGTACCGCGCTCTTCATTTCAGCTTTCACCCTGTGCCCCACTTCTGCACGTTTGGGTGAGAAACTTGGAAGTTTGGGAGAGTAGTCCCACGAAAGACATCCTTATATCAAAACACGAGCCACAGTGAATCAAGCCACTAGCTGCTATTTTCATACCAAACTAAAAACCTTAATCGTGTTTCCATCAAAATGAATACCCATAGGCCAAAGAAAACTGTCCTGCTTGAACGGCCGGTCATCCCTGCTGCAGGAGAAGGTGGAAAGGTGCAGGGCTTCTGCCAACTGCAGCTTCTCACAACTGGAGTCAAATCCAATTGGATTAATTTACAATCATTACTCGGGTAAAATGCCCTTTGGCAGCAACGCGTGTTTACACAGGGCCTGCTTATTTCCCAAAAGAGTCCAAACACAATGTGTTCAGATGGCTCATTCCAGAAATTAATGGCAGGTAATGTTTCAGGATTTCCAACAATGCTTTTCCTGTTCTAGAGAGGTAAATAATTCCGGTTATCTTGATCTGTCACTGGTAGCCAGGACACAGCATTTCATACGACACCACTGGTAACCGAGCTGCAGTAATAACGCCTGTTTCCTCCGCCCATGCGTTATCTGACAGTTAAGTAAATATCTTCCTCCTCAGCAGGTTTTATGGTCAAATTACAGACTTTCTCTAGTTCACAGCTGACAAAACTTTGTTTGGTAGAGGTAATAAGGTCAGAATAAGGCTGATAAGGCTGTGATAAGGCTGTCACTGCTGGCTGAGAGACAAGGCACGGGACACTAAACTTCTGTGGTTTTAAAAGCCTTTCTTAGTCCACAAGACTGAGATATGCAGTAAAACTGATTCATTATTAAAAAGGATAATTAAATATAAATCACAGCAATACTTTTTTATATTAGAAATGCAAGTCTTTCGTATTCTAAAAAATGAGATTTTGTAAGCAAAAGAGATGTGAGATTAAAAGATGAACAAGTGTACAGAAAAGTTTAACCTCACACAGCATGCTTCAGCTGTTAGCCCCAACACATGAGGATGGACAAAGTTTCTCTCAAACCTGCAGTCATCCCCCTCAGCCTGCAGCTGGTTCCCTCAAACCCGCCAGCTGGGAGCCACCATGTGTGGCATTGCAGCAATGCTCTCCCAGGACGATGCCCACAGGTGAGTGAGCAAGAGTCCCAGCGGCAGCCAGAGACATTCCTGCCCACACCTCTTCCTCCCGCCTCTGCGGCTTGCTGCCAGCCTGAGTGTTAGCAATGGCTTGAGGTCAGATGCCAGGCTGAGGTGTGGATGCGCACCTTGTCCTGCCAGCTCTGCTGAGGGTGTGCTGATGCCCAGCAGAAAGCCAGGGCAGGCAGCAGCGAGGTGGCACCTGGGCCACCACGGTGAGACCTGCAGCAGGTCAGGGACCAGACTCATCCCCAAGGCTGGTGGCTATCCAAAGAAAGAGGGATTACCTCTGACCTTGCAGGAAGAGAAAGGAGGCAAACAGCGAGCCAACAGGCAGCCACTCGCTTCACACCGCGCTGGAGCAGGAACTCGCGGACAGGGGAGGCAAAAGCGTCCCGCAGAGGGGACACGGGGAGCGCAGGCCAGCGGCTGGGGCTCGGGAGAGGGGCTCTGAAGGGTGAACACACTGAAAAAGAAACCCTGCTGGAACACAAGCAGGCTTCCAATTTGAGAGTATTCCATATTTTTTCCAGGGTCTTTTTTTTCTTTTTGCCAAAGAGCGAAACGTGATGACACACTTCCAACAGCCTCCAGCACAGCAGCACTTGTGTTCCCTTCCCTTTGCCTCCCTTCCTCCTCCCAGCCTCGGGGGAAAAAAAAGTCAAGCTACAGAGCCAGAGAGGGAGAGAAACGCTGAACCAGCGCCCCCACGGCGCCGCCGAAGGCACGGCTGAGCCCCCGGCCCCCCTCGTGCCTCCCGCCGGGTGCCCGCGCCCGGGGTCCCCGCACTCCCCTCGCTGCAACCGGGCGCGGCGCGGCGGCGCCCCCTGGCGGCTCGGCCGGGCGCAGCCCCCGGTGCCCGGTGTCGCTCCACCGCAGCCTTGTCCCGCAGGCACGGCGGGAACGGGCAGCGCCTTCCCTGCCGTCAGGGGGTTCTTACCTGGTCGAGCCTTGGGCCTTCGTCCCCACGAACAGCCGGTTTACCGATCGAAGCTCTCCATTCCTCATTTTTCTGGATTCCTCGCTTTTCAGGCATAACCTGCTTCTTTTCAGCATTTCAGCAAAACGAGGATGTGATGCATTGATAAACGTGACACACCCCACATTTACGCACACACAGAGATGACAGCGCTACTTCAAAGCAATCCACAGCCACCTTTTTATCCATTTTGCATACGGAGATGGAAGGTGGGACCATTCCATAAAGAAAGTACTAAACCAGCACCAAAACACCGTTAGTCTTCCCCAGGCTTGGGAATTCATACCTGTCACTGCAGCCGTTAGTATAAACATTGCCATACTCTTCTAAAATCCCTAAAATACATCCCTGTGTTGAAGGGGCCGGTTTTCCGCTTCCCAACAGACAAATGCAAGTTTTTCACTCCAAGGAGCTGTTCAGCTCCTCAGTTCCTCGAGTTAAGCGGAGCCTCGCCAGGTTTGGTCTTCCTTCTAGGGTACAGAGACTAAGACTTGGACTCCTTGTTGCAAGTTTCACTTAAAATTTAAACTTTTCCTTAAGCTGAATTCAACTCCAAAAGCTACTATTTCACCTACTGCCCTGTGCCCAGGCTCCCCTGTGGCACCCCCTCGGCCCTGCGTCCCTGGCTAGGGGCTGCTGCAGCCCAGCCACCCCCTGCCATGGATCACTGCTTCCCGGGACCCTTCGGTACTGCCCCCCTGATTTCTCAGCACATTATGACCACAGCCTTAGAGCTAGTCTAATATGACCTTTGGAGTTCAGTCAGGCTCTTGGGGTCCGAGGGATGAAGCCTTTACCCAACAGCACCGATGCATATGTGAATTCCAGCCAACACAAGCACCCTCTGGTACAAACCTTTATTATCTCACACCTTCTTGCCACAGCTATCATTGAAACAACTGACATTCATATCTTACAGGTACCATAAAAAGTTACAAAGTGTAAAACATGCTTTGTAGTTCACAGAGTAAAAATTCTTGAAGATTGACTTTCTGTAAACGAAATTTGGCAGAGAGAAGTTCACCCACAAGGGCACAGGCAGGCACCAACACCCTGAGCAGGCTGGGGAGGCAGTGCTTGCGTGGGACAGGGGCAGAGTACCCATCTCGCTGACACAGATGACTAGCTTCCCTGGGATTACTGGTGTCACCAAAAGGCACAAAGAGAAACACACCACAAAGCAGGCCCCACTGATAGAAACCTGAGCACTACCTGATTCTTCTAATCAGAGCTGGGGGACATTCCTACTAGCTGCTCACTCTCGCTTTGTCATGCAGGAACTCCAACAGAGGGTTGCTGATACACTAACAAAGACAGGCAGCCTCCTCGCGGCCGCAGCAAGGGCAGGACTGGTGCCTGCACTGGCCACAACAGGTCCACAGCTTGCAGGGCTCTGGCCTCTGAGCTCAGTATGGCAGGGCTGTTCTACAAATCCACACACTAACAGAGAGGTAAATATTTTAGATCACATCATGCCTATCAGGTTTAGAGACTGATATTCTATTTTAAAATAGTCCCAGATACACTAGACAATTTGTTTATAAAAGTTAGTTTTGAGGACCATCATAAGCAATATGCAACAGCTATTGAGCAACAATATTTAAGTAGCTTGAAGATTTTCTTTTTTTCTCCATCTTCCCATGTTACAAAGCAATGAAAACTTCAGTAGTCAGAGTAACATAATCCCTGCTTGTTCTCACTGTGCCAGTTATGGATGGTATTTAGAGCCTACAGACAATTTTCTCACGAAATTCAGAAGTAAGCCTGTTTGTAGGGTACCCTCTGGACCAGATATCACCCCAAAATCAGTATCCGCATGCTAGAAGTTTTGGCGAATTTGATCAACAACAATCCATTGTTACTTCCCATCCTCAGCCCAATGCTAATGCTTTTAAATTTACATCCTGAGCTTCTATATCATTAAGGTAATGGGAAAAGAACAGACTGAAAATGAGAGGAAATATCTCATTAGAGCAGATGATCTAGGAGAGCACAGTCTGACACAGACTCCAAATTCTTCTTTCCCCAATAATCAGCACTAGTCACCAGGGCAGGCAGCAAAAAAACAAATCCAGGAGAAATTTCACACAGCTGGCTAAGCAAAAATGACTACTCAGGGCTCACCACTTACTACAATCCTTGGAACCCTAGAGACCTCTTCCTAGATATCAAACCTGCTGTGTTAGATCTCCCTAGACACATGTCCTTCCAAGAGCTGAAACAATCCTGATCTTCAGCTTGTGTTAAACATGCACGGTCACAGTGCTTCTTCTCGAGCCCTGCTCCTAAAACAAACAATAAGCCACCACTCAATATTTCATATGCATATATAGTTCTTCAGAGATCTTAACCCAGGGGAAGATGGACAGAGGGTGATGAAGGAAGATGTCTGTACCACAGTGATCATCAGGCAGCAAAAGCAGGGGAAGGGAGGGCAAGCACACGTGGCACCAAAAAAGCTCAAGTCACGTAGAGGTGAATTGTGGGCACATTGACAGCAGTCTGCCAGGGAAGAGGGGGATCGTTCTTTAGGCATCATGAATTCCAGCCCTGGCTCCCAGAAAGATGCTTGTTGTCCTAGAGAAAGCGAGAGCAGGATTCACTGCCGCGGTGCTGGTCACATCTGAATGACAGACAGGCACTAGGAGGAACAGCAGTCCTAAGGAAACCAACTTGTTGCTGGAGGCTTCTTTGGAGCACATCAGATCAACACACATCCGCTGTGTCTGGCAAATACTTATTCAGCTTTGGTTCATTAGGAGTTCACGCTGTAGGACCGAGAAATTTCCACTCTTTCCTTTAAACACCTTCATCTTGCTAAGATCTTTTCTTTCCAGAGTTTTAACTTTTTCCCAAAGTCCCAGCTGCATTTCTTCTAAGGAGACTCCAGCCAGCAAGTGCACAATGTGCCCAGTGCCTTTGTGGAGCCAGTGCTACTGTTCCTGGAGCAGAACTGACCCTGCTGCAGATGCTTCAGGCTGCCTGACAAGCCTGTGCATGTCCTGTCAGAGCACACTTCAATAAAACCAGATCTGCAAAGTGCACGTGCACATAGAAAGCATTTACAAATACAAGGATTTATCTTGTAAAAAATTCAATAATATACTCTAACTCTCTTCACACATCATCATCTCCAAGATTTTAATTAAAAGAGTTTGTCTAAGATTTTTTTTTTTTTTCTTAAAAGGATATCCACATTTAGGATACCATCTCTCAAATTTAGGGACCTGGTCTGTATACAAAGCATCCTCAAGCTGTGTCACATTGCAGCACAGCTTTCCACATACTTCCCCACATTTATCAGTGGGGAAGAAAAAGGCATATATCAAGTATGCTTTTCTTAGTGAAATTTCAAAAACTAGACTGAACAAACTGGGCTCCCCCTCCTTCTGTGGAAGTGCTTGGCATGTGATCATTTTTAATTTGCACAAGATGTAGAGTTCACATGATTGCCCCACTGGCTTCCTCAGTACACTTCTGTCCTGTGCCTGCCATCTCCTGTGAGACTGGAACTACCAAAGCTGCTTCATCTTCTAAACTGACGATCCAAAGCACAGCTTGTTCAAAAAAGTCACATCGTTCAGTGCTTCCCATCACCAAGCATATACATGCACACAGAAAACTAAACACACTGTTCTCCTCCAAAGACAGGGTTTGCTCTGCTTCATAACTTGGACAAACCACTTTTGTGAATATCCTATTCAGGGCAGAAAGCTCCTATTTATTCCTGAATTCAGATGTAAATGGCTTCTAATAGCCATCTGCTGAAAATATACACCTTCATTTCTATGGAAGAGCAGCAGGGTTTTCTGATATTCACGGAACAGCCAGGTGTTGTGTTTGATACATGCTAGTAAGCCTCTCAACTTCTAATCAAAGACTTTTCCAGTTTATACTTTCCTGCTCACTAACTCATGCTGGGGCACTTTCCTCTGCTCAAGTTATGGTTAGGTACCACAGTGGCATGAACATCTCCATGGAGTCTCTCACGAGCATGTCTGGTATGGATGAACCTGAACGGACAACTCAAACCAGCACTGGCTTCAAGGCTCACGCCCTAAGGATTCCCCCCCCGAGACAAAGATAAAAATAAATCATCTAATAATCCCTTCTTAATATTACTCCTTACACAAGGATAATTACAGATTGCAAAATACAGATTGCAAGAAAGAGATCTTTCAGCATACACTGTTTTTTTTCCATTAGATTTGGAATTACAAATTGCAACTTTCTACTCAAAGATGAGAGATTTATGCTCAGGGATCCCATAATTTTTTTTGTGTTCTTCAAATAATTTTCTTAGTTTCTGTAGATACAATGCATGTAGCTGTTCAATCTCTTCAGTGGTAGGGTTCAAGTTCCGTTGTACAGGGATGGGGCTTCCCACTGTAAATCAAACAACAGCAGCATTAGCTTCATTGGTGCCTCTTTTTAAGTAGAGCTGCTCTCCCTCCTTTAACAGCTCCACCACAGCTCCCAGTGAGGTTGCAGAATCACAGCACAATTCTCTTGCCCTTGGGCTTGATCCTGCCTTTCACTAACCTAAGCCCTGGGTCTGGTGCTCCACTTCCTTTTGCTCTAGTCTAGATCAAATTAATTTAACCCCCCCATCATTTCAGTTTGGCAGCAAAAGAGCACATGAGGAGGGGGTTAAGCTCTAACTTGAAGGAGCAGTTTACACTTCAATAGACCATCCCATGGGCTATGTATTTTCTTTCCAACGGGGCAGTACTCTGCAAAGCAAGTTCAAAATAGCATTAATAAAATACACACCTTCTCACCATCTCTGTTCTGATCTGAATCTTAAAGGTATCCAATGTGAGGAACGTGCCTAAGAGGACAGAGGTGCCCTCAACCACACAACTACATCAACAAGACGGAAGGAAATACAGATATCCTCTGATGTATTCAAAACAGGTACTGCTGCACCAGCGCCAGAAATGTTGTGGCTACCTCAGCCTAGGAAGTGGTAGAACATAAAACCACCAAATACTGTAAGGTGTCTCTGAACCATCGACTGCCCACAAATATCATTCCAACTGAAGCATTCTCCAGGCATGAGGCACTGAGGAAAGCCTGCTATCTGCTCTGCTGAGCAAGAGCAAGAGGGAGCATGGGAGGCAACTCCACAAAATGCAGGGGGTAGCCTCCTCCTCCTCCGCAAAAAGCTACAGCTAAAAAGCCTGTGATATGCTAAGAGAAGCTTCCAATGATCTCAGTCTTCCTTGTATTGTTCAATCACTACAGATTTTGACAGCTGTTCTTGCACTGGAGTCACCGAGAGCTTAATAAACCCAACCAAGGTTACAGAGGTAGTCTGTAGGAAAGCAGAGCTAAAAGCACTCCCTAGGAGCTTTTACAAAGGGACATAAAAATCCCTTTCAGCAGATGTTGCCATTTCAGATTGGCTAGTGTTGACTAAAGAGAAGGGAAGTCTAGCCAGAACCACAAAGGGGCTGATTCTGCAGGTTCCTGCCAAGAGCTCTCAGGCCCTACGCAGCACTGAAAAACAGACTTTACACGGCTAGAAGTGAGAACCCAGCCCCGGACTGAGCAATAACTTAGAGGGGGTGAAATCAATATACATCCAATACAGGATTTCCAGAAGTGTGACTGGGAACACCAGACAACCCCCTCAAGCCCTCCTGCAGCAGTCTCTTCTCCTAAGAGTGGAGGCTTCCTGTGGAATTGGAAACTACACTCCTCTCCTTTTCTGTGCAGCTTTAAGCAACCTGCTTAATTTGATATTTTAGTTGATCCTATTTCTGAAAAGCACTAGTAATTTTCAAGAAAAACAAAATTACTTTGCTTGCCAAGCCCAAAACACTGGGACATCAGGGACCTTGGTTTTGCTGAACTCCTGCAACTTTGCATCTCCCTGCTTCTGAAGGAGGAGGAAACTTGCCAATACCTTGCACGTTGTCAACACGGCTAACCGGCTCGGGTGGAGCTCAACGCGGCTCTGTAGCTTTCAGGAGCTGAGCTAACACTTTCAAAGCTGTGTTGAGCCATACCAAGGGCCCTCCCAAGAATGCAGGAACATGGTAAGGGATTTAATGAGATCATACAACAAATTCTGGTGCAAGACTCTAGTCTTGCTGATTTGAAGCACTCCCATCCTTTAGCCATAGATCGCCTCTGTCCCTACAGTAAATATTACAATGATGAAGATTTGCCTCAAAGTAAAAGACATTTTAAGCTTCAGAACACTCTCATCAGACCAATGAAAAACTGCAGAAAATATGTCCTTCTCATTCCAATGTTTTGAAAACTTTTTGGCTTTAAATTAAGTGACATTTTTAACCTGCCTGGGTACAACACGGGCTTTAAAAATTAAAGTATTTTCCAAAACATTTAACTATATGTACTGATAAGATACAGAGCTGCATAAAATTTAACACAAAGAGAGACACATTTTTGTCTGAAACATTTTTCTTTGATCCATACTAAAAATCGCATCATCCCTCCATTAAAGGGAGGGCCTTTTTAAATGTCCCTCGGGGAATACCAGAAAAGCTTGATTTACTTTTCTGTAGAAATAGGCTTCATGAGTTCACTCAGCTCAGAATCTGGACAAAAATGATGAGTCCAAAATACATAGACAGCCAGCTTTTCTCTTCGTATAATACCCAGCACAACTTTTTTTTAAGGTGCAGTTGTCAATAGCAGTAGTTAAAGCCATTAAAAATCAAAAGATATTTAAGGCCTACACTCCAGTGATGACCAAGGATGAAAACTTGTGCGGAAAAAAGCTCTTCCAAGCTTCCTGTTGGCATGCATGCTCTCAATTAAACATGAACAGATCTTTCCATGGGGAAAAATAAAGTGAAGGAAACACCCTAGGCAACTGCAATGCCATCTAAGCAGCAACCTGCTGAAGGGCTACGGCTGCCACAAGGCATCCTCTCTTCCCTCGCCCATCTCTCCCCCTGTCCCGATGAGCACTGGCTCAGGACTGCACCAGCTCCTTCCAGTAGCTCTGCCCTGGGGCACCACTGTGGTGGCCATGTGTCAGCTCAAACACCCAGCTGCTGCTTCTCTGCAGGGCTAAGAAATAGGCGTCTTACAAACTGCAGCATCCAGATTCTGCAGCAACAGCTGCAGAGCTGTGGCAGCTCTGTGGTACAGACCGGACAACCCCCTGGGTTTCCTAGAGGATTGCTGAGGATAGAGACCTGTGAATAACTGTGAACGAACAATAAGATTTGGCCTGGGACAGAAAGGAAAAAGGGAGAAAATAATCCCCCCTTTTAATTGGGGAAGGACGGGAATTTTTTTTTTTAAAAAAGGAAATATTTATTTTAAAGCTCACATACTTGCTTTAGATGCACAGTAATCAATTGTTTCTGTTAGAACAGATTTATACGTTTACACAGATATTAGTAGCACACATGCATTTTTAAACTTTTGCGAAAGCATAAGAAAAGACGCAGAGAACTTACCAACAGTATGAATAGGTTGCCTGTAAGGTATTAAACCAAAACTGTATTGAAATACTCCTCTAGCATGAAATAGTGGTAAAGCAAAGCCCATTATCTTCTGCAACTTCTCCTGTACATTTCTGAGCCATGAACCTTTGGGGTTTGCAACTTGCTTGAATAGATCATTTTCACCAAAGGAAAACACCGGGACCAGATGAGCCCTGTAAAACAATGAACACATTGAGAATCCCACAACAGCCTGCACTTGCACTGCAGTTCACATCAGCTGCGTGGAAATGGTTTCACAATAACCAGCACAGAAAACTTTGGCAGCTCTAAACTTCATCAGCAACAGGCATTCAGCTCCTCTGATATGCAGCTGCTTGGGGGCTTTTTTGTTTGCTTGTGGTTTTTTGTTTTGTTTTTTTTTAAAAAGAAAGTGATTGGTATACAACTAGCAACTAGCTTTTGGGCAGCATTTAGTTGGTTGCTACCTGTCACAGCTTTTTCTGACAGCTTATAATCACAAAAAAGAATAATTGTCTATATCATAATTATGATTATGATCTTATCCATCACTATTCCAGCAAGTCCACCCTTGTTTCACTGCATTTCTCCCTTGGCAAGCCTCACTGCTAACCTTATAATGCTCCCAGCGGGGTGACGTCAAAACCAGATCTTGGCTTTCCTCTGCCTTTTGACCGGAGTAACACATGCACTTGATTCAGCACAAACACCATGATAAAAACCAGACATCCTTACAGACATGACTGCTATGCCAAATTCCTCTGCTGTCCAATTCCCAGTAAAATCCCGCTTCCTCCAGACTTCTTCAAAAACACTAGCCTTCATCCATTATTACCAGAGGTCAAATCCTACTCACAGAAATTATACTCAGTGTGGCTCCTGCATACCCTAATGTATTCTCATTCAATTCATGAACTGGCTTGGGAGGAAAGGCGCTGACTGGCTCCTGGACAAACTACTTCACCTAATGGACTCAGTGCAGTTGCCTCCAACAGGCAAAACCACCACTACATGTAAAACCTTGACTGCAGTATGCTTTTTGCTTAATGCTTAGTTTCATTAAATAGTATTCTACACAGTTTAAAAAAAAAAAGTAGGGTAATCCTAAGCAGTCTCTACAGGATGCAGAAGTATTTTGTTTGCTTTATTTAAGCCTTAGCTTTTATATATTAGCTCCATCCAGCCCACACTATCTTTGAGATAAATCTTACTGTGAAATAGCAGCATTGCTCTGATATTGTTGGGATGAATTACTACAGAGCTCTGAACACCTGAGGAGGATGCAGTGAGAACTGTCTGGAAGGTACTGTGGACAATCAAAACCCACCTGTACAGAAAAAACTACTGCTTCTACAGCTTCTGAACCCTGAAGACCCCCAAACACTATTCCCACTCACTATTCTGACTGGTGCCTGCTTAATGGTTCTTCCTCAAACAGAGCATATGTCACCCAGCCACCTGTAAAGGAAGTATTGGAAAACCTGGTACATACTGTGGCTGTGTAAATACTCCACTTTTTACTACAATGCTAAGACAAACAGGAACATCTTGTGGTGCAATAGCACCCTGAGCCTGTGGGATTTGTTTTAACCTAGTAAAGCCTTTTGCAAGATGTTCTGTAGGAGGATGAGACGGAGAAATAAGTAACTTATGATTGTGCAACTAAAGATAAGTTAGCTGATTCATCATTTGTTTCACATCTTTAGGATTTCTTCACTTCACACCAGGTATCTGTGCTACCTCAGACCAAAATGTCTTTTCCAGAAGTGCAGAGAACTTTTGCTGAGATATTCAGACCACATTTGACAAGTTCCTAGCTGAGGAACGATGCCTTCTCTGTGCTGGCAGTACAGGAGCCAGGGCCATAGAGCACAGGTCTCTGCGTTGCCCCTTTCTGTCTTGGTATTGGATGCTGCAGATGAAAAGCACCAGAAACATACGCAGGTACTGACGGTAGGTGGTTCTTCTTACCTGCCTCCTGCAAGCCTCCCTTGCCCTTTCATTTCTGCATGAGTTGGGAGCCTGTTTCACATTTTGATAACTGTTAGAAACAAAATGTTAAAACCAGAAGCAATTACTGGATGCAGAGTCTTTGGACACGAGCTCAGGAGTGCCAGCAGTGCTGCAAGAGGTCTAATGGCTAGAGCCATACTCTCCTACTGTCCCACAGCCCTGCTGTATAGAAATGAAGTCAGGATTCCTACAATTCACATAGAAGCAGTTTTTCTTGACGGTGCTCAGACCCAGAATGACTTGTAACCTGGTGGTTAAGGTGACCATCTGCGAGGTGTAGGTTTTCAAGTCACTCAGGCAGAGACAGAGATTACCACCCTAGTGGAGGGCTCTAGACCACTAAGCCTCTTTAAGAAAGAGGAGGACCACCATTTGAAACAAAGGACTTAATAAGGAAAGCAGCAGCCATTCCTGTGTTTTGTAAGTGTCCTGATCTTGTCAGTGTTGGGGATGCTTTTGAAATCGAGGCCATGAGAAGGCACAGGTGTATCTAGTTTCTTAATCCAAATCAGTTTAGATGAGAGATAAGCACCAGCCTTTGTGATCTGACAGATGAGACATTTATGGACATGCTCAAAAGAAAAAGCACCTAAGTATCATTCTAAACTTTCTGGTTAAAAAAATAAAAGCTACTGATAGTGTTTAGAATCTCACTGGATCAATCAGCAGTTGAGCAGAAATTGAGTAAAGACTCATTAGGGCACTAAAGTCCTAATTTAAATACACAAGTGTTGTTTCTGGGTACAAAATAGACTAAAATGTTACTTTCTATCAGAGAACAGGTCCTTTATCAGACTTCTAGTGATACGTATAAGAAATCCTCTCAGAATATCTTCACACAGTAGTTTCTAGAAAAAAATGGACCCTAGCATCCTGTGTGAATACAGAAAGCTCTTCTTCTCAGAGACCACCTTTTTCCCCCACTTAATAGCTTAAGAAACTGTCACAATTCTCTCAAGACTAATATTTTTTTCTCATTGCTTTGCATGTCAAAATATAACCCTGGGAGCTGTTCAACAAGCTTAGCAGGAACAAGTCATTGGTTCCAATATTTCTAGTACACAAGATATCTAGACCAGTCCAGCACAAATACAGTAGCTTATACTGCATAAATCACTCAGAAGATATTAATACCATCTCTGTTTAGTTACGTACTGATGGCTGTTGGATAGTAAAAAGCAAGCTAGTTTTTCTTGAGATTTTCACTGAAAATTCTCAGAAACTTACTTTTGCAAATAACAATCTTCAAAAGAAAGTCCTTAGAATAAAGGTGAAAACAAATCTTCCTAGACCATAATTTTCAGTGATTTAATAAAACAAGGCCTCGCTTTCTTATATTTTTTGTTTGCTTAAATTGGTAAGAAAATTCTATCTTAATATAGCTTCAGTTTTCAGAACAGAAAACAGAATGTCTGCTCCACTCAGCAACAATAGTCAAGGTTTAATAATACTGTTTCATAATTCTTACTCTTCGCTAGTGCAAAAAACAACTGAAACAAAACACCAAGATATGCTAATAACACCTACTGCTTACAAATTACGCAAGTCAAAGGGAGCTTTCAACACTCCCAGACTGGATCTAGGTGGACTAGCTCCTATGCCAGACAATTGCACACTCTTAGACAAGTAATTCTTTCAAATCCTAATGATATGAGTTTACTAAATATAATACGAGCCATATTTAAGAATCAACCTGTATTCAAAGCATGCTTACTACAGCAGCCCAGGTGGGAAACTCACCCGTGTTTCAAAGCCATTTTAATAAAGCCCTTCCTCTTGAGGATGTTCAAAGTTAAACTTCCAGGATGTGCATTCAGAGATTCCTCTGCTCCTCCGATCACAATTACGGATGCGTGCCCGCCTCCTTCTTTATTCAGCACATATGAGACACTCTCCTTGGATGCAGAAACCATTCCTTTAGGAGCAAACATGGATCTTCATGTACAAGTAGAGTAGAATTTAAGAAATATTTTTAAATATCTAAATTATGTTTCCAAATGATTACACCACAGGACAGGGTTCAAAGATTTGCATTCAACCCCCTCACTCTGCAACAGATTTGGTCTTAGGTAAGTCCTCTGATTTCACACTGATGAGCTAAGTGCTGTTTGCCTGTCACGGGAGTTTTGAGACCTTCAGGGAAGAGTGTGCTCTTCTGCCAACTTAACTGGCCCTCAGAGTGATTCTGTGCCTGAGAACAGGAGAGCTGAATGGCAGCAGATACCGTTGAGAGGCAGCAGCTAAAGCCATAGAGCAGGTGCATATAAACACAGGCACCGAGCGTTTAACAGAATGAATAGAGGACTTGTTAACTCAAACATGATCTACAGCGCCAAGCTGATCCCCTTTGTTCTTTTCAAAGCTATAAATCAGCAGCTCAGGAACAGGACCTGGACTCATCAATCTATTAGGCTAAAACAGCAGAATATATGAAGCTTTCCTGATACTCCTGCTGATCCCAATACTTCTAATCAGAGGCACAGGGCTGTATGAGCCTTTAACATTGACTTAGACCTTGCTCTGAACTTGGCGCTTTGAAAAAATTCCCTTTCTAGCAGATATGCATCTAACCCCTCCAGAGTTCCTTTGTGCCACAAGTTTTACTTCAAAGGCTCGTAGTGGTACCACTTACCCAGAAACCATGTTTAATTACATTGTGTTGAACTAATACAGTCTAAATGACAATTTAGGGATCAAAGTGTGTTCTGGATGCTAAGCAAAGACTTCATCTCCTGTTACCCACTTGCTTTTTTTTCCTATTAGGGACGTTACAATGTGGATTATGAAAATCTCATAAGAAAGGGAAGGTGATTGTGATCCAGTTTTGCAAGCTGGCCACGAAGAGGAACAGCTTGCTCCTGGAACAAGTTCAGACCCCAGTAAAAAGCTACTTCCATTTGCCACATGACTTCACAGTCACTGTTACTCTGAAAAATGCAGCTGACCTGAGACAAATAATTCGAGTGATGCTTCTTCACCCATCGGCATGCATTTTCTCTACAAGAGAAAGTAAGAGCCACTATCTTTCCCCAGGACAAATTTGTCTCCCTGCCAAAGCAGAGATGTCAGCCTGTGTGCAGGACACTGTTCCCCACTCGCCCACACAGCAGCTCAGTAGTGCAGCAAATCCTCTTCCCAAAGACGACAACCGAGACCTGGCAGGCTTCGGAAACAGGGAACAAAAGATTGGGAGATGAAACAATGTGCTAGGAGCACGGCTTTCACTACAGGGAAGATTTTGCAAGTGTTTTACGATTTGAATGATAACCTGTGTTATACTGAAGGTCCCCTCTGGTTGGTCAGCTGCATACCTGTGAAAAACAAGCTACAATGCTGACTATTCTTCAGCATGCTTTTTACTCAAGTTATTTCTCATCTAGCAGGTAAATATTTGCTCCTACGGGTCAAGATGCCAAAAACTAGTAAAGCTGACTTCCAGGCTAGGCATTGTTTAAAACTGATGTTCTGCCGCTGCCAATCTCTTAACTTATTTGCAAGCCTGAAAGAATCCCCTCAGAACAGCATTTGCATGGAAGGGCATTCTCTGGTATGTTGAAGTATACATGGATATGCGATTCTGATGTTAACCTGAACAACATCCTAGGCATGTTGTTGAATAGTTTATCTTTAAGGTCCCTTCCAACCCAAACCATTCTACGGTTCTGTGATCTGAAATCACAGCATCTCTGTCGCATAAGAGCTAGATGTCTGTCTCCCAAACCTAATCTTGTGCACCTAGTCTTCTGCACCAGACCGTACTTACTCAAATGCTCTAGTTCAATGAATTTAAGTAAAATAACTCCTGTATTAAACCACTGTGGTGGAATACTAGTCCTGATTTCATTATACAGTCTTCTGTTCCCCAAACTTTATTGCTTGTTATATTTATCTTTTATTTCTGCAGTACCACTCATGAATATCACCCCTTTATGACATGTGCTACTCAGAGGAGAGAAAAAAGGTTTCTGTCTTTAGAGTTTACATTTCCATTAAAATTACACAGATTTGCAATATGGGACCTCAATCAGAAGTAGGTCATTTACTTCTGATTAGAAAGCTATTTGTAATGAGTAAGAGATTTTCCTCTATTTGTTTTACAGGTGTCTGTGCAATGACTAAAAAATGTTTTAAATTAATATGCCCTTCTCTTCTTGTAAATAGCTGGTACTAGATACTGCTATCTCACAGTTCAAGGGGAAAATAGCAATTTTTTTCAGAAAGAAAAAAAGCTCAATGATACAGTTTAACAAAACTATTAATAAAACACTTAAAATTGTTTTGCAGCAACAGTTCATCATAAAACAGAGGTTTAATTTAGCACCAATAGTGATCCTTCCGAAGTGTAATTACTTACCATTTAGAGGTACAGGAATAGACCCTACATTTGGAGGAGAAGCTGCAATATGGAGCAACAGCTGAGACTGTTTTACCTACCAGCACTCATTACGTATTCTCTGAAGAAGGGACAGCCGAACCAGATGGGCATGATATGAAGATACGGAGTTAGCCCAGGAAATAAAGTTTTGAAACTTGGACCGGTGCAAAAGTTTCCGAAGGCTCCAGCTACCAGGACCCCATGAGGGTGAAAGCCAAATAAGTAGTTGTGATTTGGATTCAGATCGCAAGTTTTTATAAGCTGAAAAATAGAGACAGTGGAGGACATGATAATACTTACCTCAGAAGGATCCTCAAAAACAAGTATGGAGATTGCACACTGACAGGACACAGAACCGATGACAATTCATTTCCTTCTAAGAACTTTAAATTACTGTCCTGTTTTACAGCTGAAAAAAGTTTAAATAGACATGTCTCAAGATATCACGTCTAGCATTTACTATGCTGAGGCACTATCTTGTGACCCAATAGTCCAAGTAGAAAATCATCCCCTGTCTCTTTTTGTCACTAAATCTCAGGCTTCCAATGTTTTAAATAGAAGATAAGGTCGCCTTGGAAAGTCTTAGAATTTTACCAAAGATGAGTCTTAGACATTTGTCCATGCTCATGGCTATGCAAGTTTTGTTCCAATGTTTACAGTTCTGTAAGAAACCTTTTACTCACGTGAATGGGAAAGTATTCCCTAAAGTACTTCCAAACAGTCCAGCTTCTGACCCACTCGGACCGTCTGCCCCCTGTGCATGGCGTTGCCCAGTCAAGGTAGAGCCACAGCAGGTACAGAACAGCGAGGAACCAGAAGTTGCCCAGGATCAGGATCACAAAGAATCCACAGCAGAACTCTGCTACAAGAGACAAAAAAAGGAAACCATAGCAAGTATTAATCACACCTGTCTTCTTTTAAGACCTTGAATTCCCAGCCCTGATATTTTTATTATGGATGCTACTCAAAATGCATACAAATTGAAGTTAGCTTACTCCACATTGTGTGAATGTTGTTACATTGAGGGCGAAACACCTACATGGGTGTATCATCTCAGTCTATATTTCTTACTCTACTGCACAACTGGATAAATAAGCCTAAAATGATGCTGGTTTACTTTAACAAAGCAAAAGCATGACCTGAGAACCAACATAGTGGTCTTCTCTCCGTGGTGAAGAGTGAACACTAACGTTTGGTGGAGAATATCTAGTTTACCTAAAGCAAAATAAAAGGAGACAGTGAGAGCTAACAAAGATGTGATGCTGCAGTGAGCGAGAAGAAAGAAGGAGAGCTGGGGAAGGAGAGAAGGGAAAGGGGGACACAGCAAGATCTCTTTTCTAATGTCAGTCAATCACTTTTCCTTCCTGTTTCTTAACTTCTCTACCTATAAAATAGGGATGGTAGTTCTACTCTCCTGTGAGAGGACAAGGAGATGCACTAGACAAGACCAAAACATTAAGAGATTCCACTTCAGCCTCTAGACATGTCACTGTAAGTGGAAGCTCACTATTGCTACGGGAACCCAACAGCAGTTTGCAGTCCTGACACTTTCAGACCCAGGTTACTAAAAATGGTAATATCCTACTACAATAACGATAATAGGAAGTGCATTACACACAATTCAAAGTGCCAGAAAAAGTTGTTTGATTAAACACAATGTATTGCTTTGAGGCTCAACCCTGACTTTATCTTTGCAGGACTTGCAGGATTTTGCACTCTTGCAGCAACACAAGCAGCTGTAGATGGACTTGGCTGAAGCACAGTACAGGGGTACCTGCTGCTCTCTGCCCTGCAATACACCCTGCAGCAGCCTGCTCGCTCTTACATCTTGTGAACAAAACACATCAGGCTCATGGATCAGAGCAATTCAGCAGATGCTGAATTCCAGGTTTGCAAGGAGCCAGGGCTTTCACATCACGTATTTATACAGTGGCAAGCAAAACAGCACCCAGTCCTCACTGGAAGTCTCAATGGGCAGAGTTGTATGAAACAGGCATTTTCCTGTGATATTTTACAAAGCAGACGTAGTACTTTGCATTTCCCACAATTGACTAGCTTTCATGATAGCAACAGCTTGTTAGGTCCTAAAAGGAGTTACACCAGTGAAACATATTGAGCTAAATACGTAAGTAGATAGGAGTAAAAACAATAACAAAAGTACAGCAGGCAATAATTTGGCTTACACAGTGTAATAATATTACATTATAAATACCACTCATCCTAGTTATGATCAGTTTCATTCAAGAAAGAGATTACTTGGGCATTGAAAACTTACAGCAGATACCCTATACCAAGCAGGCTTTGAGCTGCTGAAATTCAGAGTTTAACTTGGCCTATGGGCACTCTTGTGTTTCCTCCAACCTGGATACCTATTTTTTTCTAAACTTCAGCCAACTCGCCCTTGTGCCTAGTTTTACTGTGACTTCAGAGTAGAAATCGATATGTTGTCATGGGGTAACTGAGAACTACTGCAAAGTCCAGAAACAGCGCAAGCAAAGCTGCTGGTTAGATTGAGTAGGAAAGAAAGGGATGAACATTCCCATTTCTGGCAGGGAATGAGCAGAAAAATAAAGAATTGCATTTAGTCCAAGGAAGGTAGAAAGAAACAACCATAAACAAAACCTGAAGCAGGATCAAATCTACTGTTTTGAAGGATACCCCATTCTTCAGTACCATCAGTAGAGAAGCTCATTGCTTTCTGCTTAAACAGGCAACCCTAGTCCTGCACAGAAAAGCACCTCAATAAGAGCTCTAGAAAAATACCACAGCTAACTGAGGCCCACAGACATCCAATGTCAACGTGGAAAACTCTCAAAAGCTGCAGCAACAAGTTCTAGGGGACATCATTAATGCAGGATGAGTAACACAGGTGACAGATGACACTCAATTCTACTGCTCCAGAAGGCTCACTGGGAATCACACACCAGCAACACTTCAAAATGGGGCAAGAAATATTTTCAGGAAAAGTCACTACCTGTTCTTTGAAGAATAGATTCTGAAACTATAGAAATTTCTAGGAATGCTAACCTGCACAGGATGCCAAGGTTCATGGTCTAAGTTTGAATAAATATGAGAAGTTTTTTGAATTGCCATAAATCAATTAATCTCAAGTCATTATGCAAAATTAATAAGTGTTTATATTTCTGACCCTTCCTTGCAGAAGGGCTTCTGGCTCAGTGCAGAATCACATGGCTTTTTACTATCAGGTTCCTAGCCATACAGCTGAAAGGTGCTTTGGATCAAAGCATCCTTGCTGTGAGAGCTAATTAAATCAGCAGTGAGAAGTGCCAGAAAGTGGTATTTAATACTGTGCACACAAACATACATGAGATCAACAATCTAATGGCTTTGCTTTAGCTAGCACATGTTCCTGCGTGCATGTCAGGTACAGGGAGATAAGTATGCTGTCAACACTTCCTAAGTAGGAAGTCTCAGTAGAACAAAGCTGATGTATTATTTTATTTGCAACAAGACATGCAAAGCAAATTCCTTTTACCATACCTCCTTATTATGTCAATGCATTTACAGCCTGCAAGATGAGTTAAACACTGATGACTCAAAACCAATGAACCTATAAACACAAAACCAGTGTTTTCTCCTTCAGAGAAGACAGTGGGTAAATAAATGGCAACCACTTTACCTAAAATCATAAACAAATTCCAGGCAAAAGTGAATAACTTGGAATTCATCACTTTCCTGTATCACTGCCTCCTTGGATGTAGTTCCAGTGTACACCGTAAGCATAATGTTTTGCTTGAGTTTGAATTAAAGCTTTGAAAATATCTCTACAGTGTATTGGAACAGTGGGGGGAAAACAAAATATGGATTAAGAGACAGATCAATGCCATGGGACTCTGAACATCTAGTTTGCCAGTCAACATTGGCGAGTCCCTTTTCCTCCATCTCTCCATTTACAACGTATCGATATACTCACCTGTTGCAAGAAATGGATGAAAAATATTACATATAGTGTTAGCTAGCAGCGCTGGCAGCCATCCTCCCCTGTGATCTTTGAAAACCTGATGCTTCGCTCATTAAAGAGGCTCCGAGTTTGCAGCTGTGGGCACCACATTCATAAAATAGTTAAATACCACAGAGATAGGAAGTACTAAACCAGCACATTGGCTGAGGAAACACGGGTGATCCCAGCAATCGGATGCTCCAAATGCATTTGCAGTTACTAAGAAGTCAAAAATGTTTGAGTAATACCTATTGTGAGGGCCACCAAACCTTAGACTGTCCACTAAAAAACAAGCCTCCCATCACTCTCAGAGCAATCACAGACCACGTCCGGTCAGTGTAGGTGCATCGTAGGAGGCCAGGGTGCTTGTCTCAATCCTACCACTGCTCCAGGGTCTCCATAATATCCCACCAAGCCACACAAAGCAGCTCGCACCAAGACCTCCAGACCGCTCCACAACTCAGGTCTCAACTACAAGCCAGTCCCTGCTGCTTCCCACATGCTCTTAACAAACCTTTCTCTAAACATATTGTGCTGCTATATCTTAAATAAGCTGGAGACTGTCAGAGCTCAGCGATTTGAACCTCATCCCACAAAGGATGCGATAATCAGGACATCTTTATCCCACTGGCTTTCTAGTGAACATACAGGCACAGATGCTAGTTTTCACGTTTATACTTCTCTAGGCTTTATGAGCAGACGGGCATACTAACACACAAAGCAAGCTGAAAAGCTCATTTCTTACATCTACAGCCACAGGGGGGGAAAAAAAAATGAAAGATGGCATATTCTTCAACAGCCACCGCAACATACCTACAGAACAGTCCTTTCCTCACCTTCAGTCTTCAGAGCAGCAAAGCCTCTGAGCTGGGTGCCTAAGGAACACAACATTGGAGGGAACATACAAGGAGAACGGCACAGTGATATTTTTGTCCCTAATGAACATCTGTTCCTCTCTATTATCCCTCAAGGTACCACAGATAAGTTGATCTCAGCATTAAAAAAATATTTTCCCTGTTTGGTGGATTCTTTCATTAGAGGAAATAAAATATTCAAAAATCAGTCTTTATTTCTGTAAATACTTTCTAAATTATACATAAATCATAAAGAAAGGGATAGACATTTAAATGAAATAACACATACAGCAAATGGACTGCAACAGTTCCACCAAAGGAAGACCTGAGAGAACAGGCAACACCTGAGAGGAGGTAACCTGCCAAGGCAACAGTAAGCAAGTTCATGACTCTGCAGAGTACTGCTCTGCAGCTTTTACATAGAAAGTATTTTTTGACAAAAAAAAAAAATGGAGTCTTAATGCTAGTACTATCCTGTTTAGAGCCTACTAGTCTGTGCAATTCTGTCAATATAAAGATTTACACCAGAAGCACAGGAACTTGCTGACAACTTTTACCCACGGCAGATATGGACTTCCCAGCAAACAACAAGCTGGAAATTTATTTAAACTAACTGCCCTGGAAATTTGTTGGAAGTCCACAGGAATTTGATAGCCATCTCCAAGACTGATGTGGTAAGGATGTCAGACTGAGTATGTATCAGTCTCCTGTAGTGGAAGTCCTTTGCCAGTTTACTGGTCACAACTGGGAGCCCCAGTCACAAGGATATTTGAGCATTCCTACCAAGGGAGATGCATTTCAACACAACTACAATAACAAATACAAACCCTCAGATACCAAGGTTTGGAGGCTCGTTTAAAGGTCTGTTTACTCTGGAATTTGGTTCCAATTCCCAAGCAAGCAGACCTTCCTTTGGCAAATACTGATAAAGCAGAGATACAGAGCATTAGGCACTATTGACTTGTAGAGTGGTCTGGATACAGTAAATCCTTGAGTTACTAATTACTAAATCCCGAGACAGCATGCCCAATTTAGTCTACATATTTCCTACTTATTTCTCCTTAGACATCCACAATCAGTTACATTCACATACAGGTTGCCAAGCCACAGCCTCTGACCTGATGCAGAACAGCCATATTTCTCTTCTTACTCGCAAGAGATCCAAACAAAAATACATGGAGACAGGGCTAAATTCCCTCCCTAACAAGCAGGTAAACAGAGGCAGCGTTCCTAGAACTACTAGTCAGTCAAGTATCAGTAAGTACCCTGTTATTCTCTGTGATCACACATCAGTCCCTGCCCATGGGCCAGCAGTAAGCCTTACAGACTGAGAAAATCAAGTAGCAACACCAGCCAGCTTGCTAGGCCAGGCTCACAGAGCTCAGATGAGTTTTCTTAGGTAGCAAAAGAGCGTTTTTTAAAAAAGGCTTTGAGGAAGAACAAGACCATTTCAGTGAGCTAGCTACAGCTGATGAATTAAATCAGCACCAGGTAACAAAACAACATGAGGTGTTTGGGTAAAAGTTGGTTTTTGCTTTAGCACATTATACTGACACCTGCTTTCTCAACACTTCAGTCACTTATTCTTCCAGCAGCAATATCTCACTCTGGGGCAAGTGTTGCATCATTTCTATTATTTTGGGGAAGCCAGATCCACAACTCAAAACTGTCTCCAGCCATGTTCAATTACCAGAGTGCTTCATCCTACACGCTACATGCACAGAAGTTTAATCACGAAAGAACAGGATACACTAATGTATTTAGCATATAATTTTGTGGCTTCCTGCATATTAAAGTATAGCTTTTACTATGTGCTGATTTTGTATTATTAAGTATTTTGCATATAAACACAGGGGTACATGCTCAACAGTCACTTCCTAGGTCCCCAGTAAGGAGAAAACCAGTGCACCACTGCGGACCTTGAAAGTGAGACACAGAAGATGCACCATTTTCACCTACCACCACCTTGTCTCAAAACAAAATCCTGGTATCCTTGTCATAGGGTTACACTCTCTCCCATTTCCATCTCTCATTGTCCAGACCAAGACACTACCACTCCACCCAAGTGACCTAGTTCTGCATTTGATTTTGTACACGTTCAAATTCCACTGTCCCTTTTCACATCAAACACATAGAAGTTAGCAGAGGAGAAGCTCACTGACTCACCTTCCAGCTTTATTTTCTCCAAAATGTTGTCATTTGATTTGTGTACATTAGAGAGGGGAAAAAAAAAAAAAGGCTAAAGCACCTGCAAAGCAGCAGATAAACCAAATCTCATTGATTTTTCTTTGTTTACGTTGTTCTGCCTTTAAATGAACCCTTTGATCTACCTCCTGCCTAGGTACTGATCACCTAGTGATACCGACTGAACCTCACTCCCCGATGTGCAGCACTGAGGCACACAGCTCACCCCTGCAGCACACTTACATACCAAGGGTAAATCGCTACTCAATTGCTGTGTGAGAAACAGAAAACCTACACTGGTTCCTAACAGGAAGATATCAGACATATTATTAACTGCAGCAAAATTAATTCAGTCAAAGTTCTTAAGAAAAATACTTCCAAGCCTACAACCGAAGATTTCATGTGAAACACCAGGGACATCCATTGCATTAATCGACAGTGACAATTTATTTTGTGTATATGCACGGTGAAACCTACAGTACAAAAATGGGAGTGATGTAAGCTCTTTGTTCTCTCATGGAGTTGGTCCAGCAGCACTTATAGGCTTGGAGATTTCACTTCTCCAGGTGACTTACTGCCTGGCGTTGGGCTGGAAAATGGCACAGAGCGATCACAAGTGGGTATCAACGCACAGCTTCAGAGACAGACATGATGTGGGTGCTGCATGAGCTTGGAACGGGGCCAGACCTGCCCAGTACTGTCAGCCCCTAGCCAAGACACTGAACCTCCAGTAACAGTAATCACAGGCAGCTATCAAAACTGTCTGTTTCAGCTTTTTTTCCAAAGTAGGTACTCTGAAATTGCAAAAATTCATGTATTTGTCATTTCAGCAGTGAAACACTAATGACTTGAAATTGTGCTTTAGCCTAAAGCTGGTTTTGATTTCTGCTTAACACAGAGAGAAAGAGCATCATTTTAGCATTCCTTGTTTTTCAGTTTTCACAGCTTTAGTTTTCTAGACTCCGGGCTGATACCACTCTTCTTTAAAAGAAAGACACCCACTTAAAACACTTTTTTTTTTTTTTTAATGGAACTTCACCTAAACTATTTTTGCCTGCTGCACTTAGAGCACGTAAGACAGAAAACCATATGGCAGTCTCAGCTGGCATATGGTGGGAAACTGCTATACGGGCATTTCTCTTGGCTACTCCAGAAGCTCTTAGATACAGATCACAGTATTTCAGAACTTATTTTGCTTCTTGTGTCATGCTCCTGGATAACTAACAGAAGAACAACTGCTACAATTAAAACTTGTCTTTTCTGCTTGAGGGTGAACTTTGGCAGCTTGCAGTACAGAGCAGGGAAGCACAGGAACTTACACCCTGAATTTTAAAGAGGTTCCTTTTGTATGTAATGAAATTCTGTGCACATCTGTACAGCTTTTTTGAGGCAGAGGCATGTTTATTCTGCCGACGCTCTACAGAAGAAGCAATGTATCTATAGTTCAGACCCAACCCAAGCCAGTACACTGCGCAAAGAAGCGGAACTTTGTTTGTACCATGCTACTGCAGCTGTTTGTTCAGTATTCATTGACTGATTTGCTCTTTCTACAAGCAGTGATGAGATTCAGAGTCTTCAACAACGATTGCATACATCGGTTTCAGGCCCACTTGCGAGTGCCCTTTAGTCACACAAGCAAGACGGCATTTCCAATCATCAATTCCATGGTCTCAGAAAACCAGGCAGCAACACAACAAAGCAAGTTGGGAGGAGCAGGGGGCAAAGACCAGCACAATGAGCTGTTTACATTAAATTCAGCTAGTCTTAAGGGCCTCAGCCAGAAAGATAAAAGCAATGCTTGATTTTCAGTCTTCTATCCAAGTCATACCATGGATTCTAAGCTGCAATAGACTCAGGTTCCCCTGACAGCCAAGGGGATGTTCATGTTTTCACATGTCACTTCCCAGATTTAAAGGATGTAATTACCTGATTCAGCTTTTGTCTTTCAGGGCACTAATTTTTAAGAGTTCTCTTACTTTATCTGTTAGTCCTATCGGTCCATTTTACTAAGCTATGGCACCTCACCACACACCTAGATGGACAACTTTGGGAACTAAGCCAGTACCTTATTTATTCACTGCTCTAACAGAATCCCTGTATCTAGGATATGAATCATTAGTTATCACATGATGTTATCTGTTCATGTTTTCACGCACAGGTATTTTTACATAAGAAAGACTGAATCTACAGATCTTGCTTGGTATAAACTAGTTCCAGCCATATACCAACCCCCAAACAACACCTACCCGTCCAACCCATCCTGTGATGAATTAAATTATTTCAACTGCACTGGGGCATCCCCTGCATGATCTGAAACTCACTTTTGAATTCAAGAGTTTACAATGTTTCCATACTTTGTCTGATGAGCAGGAAAAAAAAAAGTCTGAAAACTCCAGACATAATGTCAATCCAGAACATCAGAAACCAACCCATTTTTCATTTCTTTAAGTTATTTAGGATTCAGCCATATGAATTTCCCTGGAGCTAAGTGAAACTTTTTGGCCAGATCACTCCAACTGTCCTATGACTGAAAGGGTACACCTACAAAATGAAAGGTCACCTTGGACAGCTCTAAAGATAAACATTCCCCTGAAAGCACAAGCAGATTATTATTATTAGAATCAATTTGTCCACCAAAATTCAAGCACTCTTGCAAACAGATTTTTTCATGATCATGTTCAACATATCCAGCCATAAGACCACCTCCTCGTTGATTTCCCTTGACATTTATTCTCAGGTAGCACCAGCTGTAGAATGACAGCTGCCTACTTCTCCCACTGAACTACAGCAAAAGTAGATTTTCTGCAGCCTGATCACTTCTAGTAAGCACAAAAGGACTTGATTTTCTGTAGCAGCATTGTTACCAACCAGGCTAGGATAAAAATAGTTTCCTTCCGCTGCCACTGAATTTCCACTGCATTATCATTAGGCTGGAATAATGGAATACACCAAGACTTAATTCAATAACAGAAAATTAAAAGGCCAGGCTATTTACAACGTAGCCACAAACATGAACTGCTTATAGTCCAACCACATATAATTTAGAGGTAACATAAAACAGCCAAGCGCTGAGGACAACTCGGTGAAGGTGCTTCTCCCGCATACCCAAATCTTTTTTATGTGTGGGCTAACAACCTAAAAACATCTTCTGAAAGACATCAAACTACCACTTGAATGATACTATATCTGCAAGATGTGCAATGAAGATCCAAGGAAAAAAGGAGTATGTCCTTAAAAGCACAGATGATCGTAAAATGTTCCAACATTCCCAGCAACACACAGGTAGTCAGCTGCTCTACACCTCAGAACAGTTTTGTTCCACACTGATTATTCAATAGCCGCTTGCCAATTTACACAATCCATGTCTCTGGTCCCAGAGAGTTAAGGCTTAGCTTACCTTATCAAGTGACTTGTTTTATCAAGTTCAAGATAACTACCTAAAAGAACAAGATTTGCTGCTGTGAACAGATGTTTAGCGATAGGAGTCTATTAAAGATATCAAGAGAATTCACTACAGCGGAACAAGCAGTGGAAAAAGTTTACCAAGGAAAATCATTAGAAATACTTTCTTAAAGCAAGTGAGAACATTTGTCATAAATTTACAGAAGTGGTTCACTTCAGCCAGTTCACTGTCAATTCTCATTAATTTTTATCACCTAGTTAAATTAGAGTTTTATTGAACTACAGTATGTAAAGTTATTTTACAAAATCAGTAATGAAAACAGCGTTAGTCACGTACCAGCCTTTACGCTCACATTCAATTAAAATGTTAGTTGTCAGAAACCCAGTGCACATCTCAATGAGAAGATGTGGTCACTAACTTTTAAAAATCACACTTGAAAAAGGACCCATATAAAGAAATAGACCCCAAAAAACCCACAAAAAGACATCCAAAGCTTTCAGGGAAAAGAGGGCCCAAACCCAGAAGTGCGATGCTCTTGCCCACCCGGGGACAGCCAGGGAGCCACTTGCCGCCCAGACACCTCTCCTCCCATGTGGAAGCGCAGGGTGACACAGACCGATGCCCACAGGTGACGCTGGTTAAGGAAAAAGCTGATTCTTTCCCTCTTCTGTCTGGGGCAAGGGCAGGAAGGAGGAAGGCTGTTACCCAGCAGGAGGAACGAGAAGATCCACTGCAGCACGGCGACTGTCTGCAACCTCCTCGTTAGGGGGATGTTGATGGGGGCAAACTTGACCTTCATGCTGGCGGCGGGAGACCAGCGCTGGGAAGCCCGGACGCGGTCCCAGCCCGCCGCACCTGTCCGCCGCCGCGCCGCTCTGCCGCCGGCAGCCGCGGCCCCGGCCACCGGCTTGTGGCGCGCCCCCTCCCGCCGCCGACGCTGCCCACGGCCGCCGCACGGCAGCGGGGCTCGGGCGCGGCCCCAGCAGGCGGGGACGGGGAGGTGGCCGCCCCGGCACGACCAGCCCCGGGCCGCGGGCACCTTCCTCCCCCGCGCCCCGCCACAGAGACACCCGCTGCTGAACCAGAGCCCGGGCGGGGCGCGCCTCGGCACGCTGCCACACCCTCGTCACGGGAACATCCAAGGCGACCTCCGCAGCCCAGCGCTGCCCCGGCCCAAATAACCGACAGCGGGCGGCGGGGCGGGGGCACCACGGCGTTACCACCGGAACTCGCCTCCCAGGGCAGCGCCTGGGCCGCGCTCTAGAGCTCTGGCGAATCTCCTCAGAGCGGCCAGGGCCGCTCCTGCTTTATCCCCAGCCGCCTTCCCCGGCTCCCCCTCACAGTTAAGGAGCTTATGGCCGCTGACCGAGGACTGAACGTTCCTGTGGTGCGGCGCTTAACGCCTTCGTTTCCAGTTCAACCAGTACGTGCGCAACCTCCTCCCACCCCCGGCACTCAGCCCGGGGTGTCAGCGACAGGTGTTGCCAAAAGAAAAGTCCAGGATGAAAAAATACACCCCAAAACTCGCAGAAGCGCTGTCCCGGTTGTGCCCATTTCCCCCCCCCCGGGACAGCGGAACCGCCGCAGCTCGCCCTCCGCCGCCAGCCGATCCCGCCGCTGCCGGGCGGCCCCTCTCGGCGCTTGCACCGCCCGCCTCACACCGAGGGACGCCGCTGACAGGGCGCGGGGGCTCCCGGCCAAACGGTGATGTCACCGCCGTAGCTGCCCACAGCGCTGCCGGTGCTCGGCGCGCTGCCTGCCTCCTCCCTCGCCGCAAGAGACGAGCGGACCCGCTCCACGGGTGCCCCGCCGGGCCGCCTCCGCACCCTCGCGCTGTGGAGGGAGCGGAATGCCGGACGCGGGCGGGATGAACTGCGGGCGGCCTTCGGGCAGTGCGGCTGGAGGCTGGCGCGGCGGGGGCCTGGCGGGCTGACGCGCAGGCGCGGTGCGGGCGAGGTGGGTGCAGCCATGCCGACTGTCAGCGTGAAGCGGGACCTGCTCTTCCAGGCGCTGGGCAGGACCTACAGTGAGTGCCGCGGGCGGGCCGGGGGCTGCGCGGGGCCGCGGCTCGCCTCACGCCGCCTCCCGGGCGGGCGGCCGGGCCGGGCCGTGCCCGCGGGGTGCCGGCTGAGGCGGCGCGGAGCAGCCGACCGCAGTGCCGCCTGGCTGCAGCGTGCCAGGGATCCTCCGCCTTCCGCCGGCCACTCGGCCCGGCCCCCCCCCGGGCGGCGGAGGTGGGGCGGTCGGGCCGCCCGCCGGCAGCCCCGCTTCGCTCTTTGCTGGAGCCGTGTCCGTGGTGCTGAAGGAACCCTCTGGGGCAGCCCAGGCCTCAGACCAGCACGGGCGGCGGTGTCAGGGCGCTCCCCAGCCGTCTGCTCCTCACCCCCGCGGCACCCCGGGCACAGCCCTGCCTTCGCCCTGGGCCCGCCCGCCCTTGGCCAGACGCATCCGCGCTGTTCGAGTCCAAATCACTCCTGAAATCAGAGCCACGCGTGATCAAATGGCGGGTTCTGCTGGAGGTTCACTGTTTAGTTAAGGAACTGGTTAAATCAAGGAGAGGGCAGAGGTGGGAGCAGGCGAAGCCCACGATTAATACCGTGTGGTCATTCAGTCATTCCCCGACACTTTAGAAAAGTGACTTAAGAACTGTTTGTTAGGCTGAAGGAGTGCTCAGGGCAGGGGGCTGCAGTTTCTCTAGCCCACTCAGGAGCTGGGGCCCTTAAGACATAAGTGTGCAAGTCTCCATTCCAGCTCAGGGTTGCATGACTCGTGTCATTACAGAGTTGATGCAACCTCCGTAGGACAAGCTGACTGAGAGAAAAGCAGCTGTTGGCAGAAGCTGTCCAATTCCTCCCTCATGACTCTTGTGCCTGTTCAGGCCAGAGTTACTCTGACAAACTCGGCTGAGGAGCTGGTAGTGAAGGTAGGCTCTGAGGCTCCGAAGCCCTTGCTGTGGCTGTAAGAATAACATGTCAATAAATTCAATATGTACTAAAGGAGCTACTATTATAAGCAAAATTCTTTAAATTGTTTTTAGCCTTTTTTTCAAAATAGCATTTGTTATCTTGTTTGAAACATTAAAAAGAAACACCACAATTATTTTAAAAGTCTGAGGTCTGCTCATTAACCAAAATGCACCTTCTTTCTTCACAGCTGATGAAGAATTTAATGAGCTTTGCTTTGAGTTTGGCTTGGAGCTTGATGAAGTTGTAAGTAACATTTGTATTTGTTATTTTTTCAGTAGATGTAGTGTACTGTCAGCATGTATATTTGGTAAGACTTTGTACAGCCTTATTTCCAGCACATTCCCTGGTGCAGTGTTGGCATGTACCAAGAAAGTGCGTAGGCAAGGTTTGGAGGATACCATGCCCCAGCTATGCTCAGAAAGCAGTGTGGACAAGACTCGAAGGTCCCCTTGACTTACACAGTCTTTCAGCAATACTGCAGAAGGCTTTTCATCCTGAAACATCCTCCTACATCTCCATACCACAGGGCAGAATATGTAACACGTACCTTGAGGTTCTTGTTATAAAATACTGTTGTAATAGACTGTATTAACACAGGTGTTCTGAGGAAAAAAAAAAAAAAAAAAAAAAAAAAACCAAATA
>WKFP01014930.1:974568-994022 GCA_011057875.1 Pterocles orientalis | reverse complement strand
TATTATAAGCAAAATTCTTTAAATTGTTTTTAGCCTTTTTTTCAAAATAGCATTTGTTATCTTGTTTGAAACATTAAAAAGAAACACCACAATTATTTTAAAAGTCTGAGGTCTGCTCATTAACCAAAATGCACCTTCTTTCTTCACAGCTGATGAAGAATTTAATGAGCTTTGCTTTGAGTTTGGCTTGGAGCTTGATGAAGTTGTAAGTAACATTTGTATTTGTTATTTTTTCAGTAGATGTAGTGTACTGTCAGCATGTATATTTGGTAAGACTTTGTACAGCCTTATTTCCAGCACATTCCCTGGTGCAGTGTTGGCATGTACCAAGAAAGTGCGTAGGCAAGGTTTGGAGGATACCATGCCCCAGCTATGCTCAGAAAGCAGTGTGGACAAGACTCGAAGGTCCCCTTGACTTACACAGTCTTTCAGCAATACTGCAGAAGGCTTTTCATCCTGAAACATCCTCCTACATCTCCATACCACAGGGCAGAATATGTAACACATACCTTGAGGTTCTTGTTATAAAATACTGTTGTAATAGACTGTATTAACACAGGTGTTCTGAGGAAAAAAAAAAAAAAAAACAACAACCCAGACATACAAAAATTCTTGGAAGCAAGAGACCCCCAAGACAGCATATGGGTATACTTTGTGGAGGTTGCAGTCTGTGCCACTTGGTCTTCAGTCTCTGGCCTCATTTTATTTAGCAGCATGAATATGGCCACAGACCATGTGTTGAACATATTTTACAACATCTGTTTGGCTTTGTTTTGTATGCTTTCTTCTGTGCAATATCCAGAAAAATTTATTTGTCCTGGACATTGTTACCTAAGTTGTAACTAATTTATATTTAAAGTTTTGATTTAGATTCTCTACTTGTGAAAATTTGCTAGCCCTGTTAACTGTATCCTCATAAATCTTGTCAAAGTAGACCTGGTTTGGTTTTGCTTTTTAATCTGAATTAATTGTTCTTTTAATTATGTTTGTCAAAAGACATCTGAACATCATATGTTATGCTTTATTTCAGAATAAACTTGCTATGACAAGTCATTTGCTGATCTGTTGCCAAAAATAAGGTCCCAGTTCTCTAGCGGGATCTGCTAGTCTGGAGACTCTTGCTTCTGTAATCTCTTTTTTTAAAATTGAAATGCTAATAGTGAATTTTTCTTTTAGTGTACTGCATTACAATCTCTGAATCTGAAAGGATTTAGATTTTACATCATTTCTGGTATTTGGTTGTCTGTTTGCTGTATAAATCCAAATTACACTGTTAGACTTTTAATTAATACAGTTTTTCCTATTGTATTATCTTCCTATCCTACTCCTGTCAATGTTAAGGTATTTCAGGTTAAAAACAATGTTTTTGCTTAATTTCAGACGTCTGAGAGAGACATTATAAGTAAAGAAAAAGGCGAAGAAAAGGCAAAGGGTGCATCTGATACCATTCTCTATAAAATCGATGTTCCTGCCAACCGTTATGATCTTCTTTGCCTTGAAGGGTTGGTCCGGGGACTGCAGGTCTTTAAAGAAAGGTATGTTCCTCTGGAGAGGATCTATTGTATATTTTTAAGACACTAAGATGTTACTGGGTTTTGGATCTGTTCTAAAAATTTTTCAGCGACTGTTCCATTTGAGACTTATCCTCTGCAAAGAACTGCAGAGGAACTTCCTTGTGATCCTCTGTAATAAATAGCAAATAAATAGCAAAACATTTCACTTTTATCTTCTTTATTTTTTTGAGTCCATCCTTTCTAGTTCAGTAATCTGTTTACGACCCCATAGAAAACAAGTTTTAAACAGTTAACTAATTTGTATGCCAAGAAACATTATTACTAAGTTAGTTTTGTACATAGAATTGTTGCAACATTTCTAAAGTTTCCTGCATTTGGGGAACCTTCAGTCTTTCAGTTACAGCCTTATTTCTGGTTTTATTCTAGGATAAATCTCCCTAGATACGAAAAGATAATACCAGCTGAGGGCGAAGGTCAGAGGCTGGTTATCACTGGAGAGGTAAAAGTATTTACTGCATCTCTGTAAATTTAGTGAGAGTATCTGAACCAGCAAGATAGGTATCAGTACCAAATTTGTAAGAGCAGTAAGACTGGAAATCTTATTTGGAGAACAAGAGCTAAAGAAATTTAAGTATCTCATTGTGATTTATTTTTAGGGAACATGAAGGGGAGGAACAATATACAAATTATTTTGGGCGAACCTAGTAGCAGATCAAATCAAAGTTTCAGATGCTCACATTGCATTGATCTTTTAGACCATTACACAGTGTATTGGAAGCCTCGTTGTGTCTACCAGACCTGGAGTGGTTTTGTTTGGGTTTTTTTTTTTCTCCTTTGGGATTGTGATGACTTTTCATGAATTTTTCCTTTGATTACTACTTTACAAAAGAGGATTTTATGAAGAAGAGCACACATTTAATCAGCTTTAGTTTTCTATATTCTGTGTTCTTAGAATTTATAAAGTGTTGCTGTTGTAAATTGCAGACTGTCCAAGTCCGTCCTCATGCTGTAGCTGCAGTCCTTCGTAATATAACTTTTACCAAGGAACGTTATGATAGTTTCATTGACCTCCAAGAAAAATTACACCAAAACATTTGCAGGTTAGTGCTGAAATTTAAAGTAGCGTATAGTGTCTCTGTGTATGACTTCATCACGTGTTAACACTGCACATCCCTATTGCAGGGAGGCATTATATTTATACTTATGCTAAGGTGAATCTTTTATAGAAGCTCCCTTGATCCTTCTAGTTTCCTTGCCTCTTTTTTCCTGCTCTCAATATTTTTCAACATAAATAGCTGTTACAGCTCCTGCAACAGTCCCAATGGATTTGCCTTGGACTGTTAGGTGCGTTGTTAACGTTCGTTAAAATGTTGTTTGTGAAAATAATTTCTAGGCTTCTCAAAATTGCCGTTCTACTTTTTCAGTAAGTTAGAATCATAGAATGTCTAGGTTTGGAAAGGACCTTAAAGATCATCCAGTTCCAACCCCCCTGCCATGGGCAGGGACACCCTCCACTAGCCCAGGTTGCTCAAATCCTCATCCAGCCTGGCCTTGAACACCTCCAGCGATGGGGCATCCACAGTCTCCTTGGAGCCTTCTCTTCTCCAGGCTGAACAACCCCAACTCTTTCAGCCTGTCCTCGTAGGGGAGGTGCTCCAGCCCTCTGATTAATTTCATAGCTCTCCTCTGGACTCTCTCCAACAGGTCCAGGTCTTTTTTATGTTGGGGGCCCCACATAAACCGAACACAGTACTCGAGGTGGGGTCTCACGAGAGCAGAGTAGAGGGGGAGAATCACCCCCTTCGACCTGCTGCTAATGCTTTTTTTGATGCAGACCAGGACACGGTTGGTTTTCTGGGCTGCAAGCGCATACTGGCGGCTCATGTTCGGCTTCTCACCCACCAATACCCCCAAGTCCTTCTCCTCAGAGCTGCTCTCTATCCACTCTCCGCCCAGCCTGTATTTGTGCTTGGGATTGCCTCGACCCATGTGCAGGACCTTGCACTTGGCCTTGTTAAATTTCATGAGGTTTGCATTGGCCCACTTCTCAAGCCTGTCAAGGTCCCTCTGGATGGCATCCCTTCCCTCCAGCGTGTCCATCACACCACACAGCTTGGTGTCATCGGCAAACTTGCTGAGAGTGCACTCCATCCCACTGTCCATGTCTCCAACAAAGATGTTAAACAACACTGGTCCCAGTACTGACCCCTGTGGAACACCACTTGTCACCCACCGGTCTCCACTTGGACATTGAGCCATTGACCACAACTCTTTGAGTGCGGCCATCTAGCCAGTTCCTTATCCAGCGAGTGGTCCTTCCATCAAACCCGTGTCCCTCCAACTTAGAGACAAGGATGTCACGTGGGACTGTGTCAAAGGCTTTGCACAAGTCCAAGTAGATGATGTCAGTTACCCTTCCTCTATCCATCAACGCCGTGGCTCTGTCATAGAAGGCCACCAAATTCGTCAGGCACGATTTTCCCTTGGTAAAGCTGTGTTGGTTGTCACCAACCACCTGCTTGTTTTCCATGTGCCTTAGCATAGATTCCAGGAGGATTTGCTCCATGATCTTGCCAGGCACAGAGGTGAGACTGACTGGCCTGTATTTTCCCAAGTCTTCCTTATTTCCTTTTTTAAAAATGGGGGTTGTGTTTCCCCTTTTCCTGTCTGCGGGAACTTTACCAGAGTGCCACGACTCCTTAAATACGATGGATAGTGGTTTGGCAACTTCATCTGCCAGTTCCCCAAGAACCCGTGGATGTATCTCATCAGGTCCCATGGACTTGTGCACCTTCAAGTTCTTCAGGTGGTCTCGAACCTGATCTTCTCCTACAGCTGGCAGTTCTTCCTTCTCCCGGTCACTGCCTTTGCCTTCTGCAACCTGGGCAGTGTGGCTTGAGCTCTTGCCAGTGAAGACTGAGGTAAAGAACTCGTTAAGTACCTCAGCCTTCTCTATATCCTGGCTCACCACATCTCCCAGTTTCTTCCGGAGAGGGCCCACAGTTTCCCTAGTCCTCCTTTTATCGCTGACATACCTATAGAAGTTCTTCCTGTTGCCCTTAACGTCCTTGGCCACATTTAATTCTGTTTGGGCTTTAGCTTTCCTAACCTGATCTCTGGCTTCACTGACAGTGTCTTTGTGTTGTCCCCAGGCTACCTGTCCTTGCTTCCACCCTCTGTATGCTTCCTTTTTGTTGTTTGATTTTGCTCAGGAGTTACTTGTTCATCCATGCAGGCCTCCTGGCATTTTTGCCTGCCTTCCTCTTTGTTGTTCTGTGAATGCATAGGTGTATACAGCATCATGAAATATCCCAAAGGAACTCCACATATTATTAGGAGCTGGCCTGTCAAGAGGTGTAAATAGCTCTAGAATGGGCTCTAGAATTAGATCTATAATCCTAAAGTTATCTAGAATGGGCTCTAGAATTAGATCTAGAGCGCTGTCTAGACCCATTAAGTGCTCTAGAAGTAGATCTAGAATACCGAGTCACAGCTGCAGTGGTCTCTAGAATTAGAGCTAGAATCATGAGGTAATATAGAATGAGCTCCAGAATTAGATCTAGCATGCTATCTATAACAACGAAATGATCTAGAGCGTGATCTAGAAACCATAAAAGGACACCTAGAACCCTGAAGCAAGCTAAAATGTGATCTAGAACAGTAGTGCAATCTAGACAGTCATCTAGAACTATAAAGCAATCTAGAGCGTGATCTAGAAACACTTTCCTGCCAAAAAACCCAACTCCAGAATTCACACTTGCTCTAACTGCACCAACACCACCCCAGCTCTGCAGACAACTGACCGTAAAGGACTAACTGCCTGTCAAAGGCGCTGAGAAGGGAAGGCCTTGGGATGTCTCAAACATCTTGGTTAAAAAAAGGCAACAGGCAATCATCCTATTCCTTGCTGATGAGAAGAAGCCAAGAACGCACCAAAGGCTTTACTCCCCTCATAACCAAGGACAAACTTTTGCTTAAGAAGGTCGTCGTGCCCAGCTCCAAGGCACCAACAAGGTGTTCAAGAAACGTGTAGATGTGGTGCTTCAGGACATGGTTTAGTGGGTTAGATGGTGTTGAGTTGACAATTGGACTTGATGATCCTTGAGGTCTTTTCCAGCCTTAATAGTTCAATGATTCTATTTTGCCTTCTTTCTTTCTAGGAAAAGAGCATTAGTAGCAATAGGCACCCATGACTTGGACACCATCTCTGGTCCATTTACTTACACAGCTAAAGCACCTTCTGAAATTAAATTCAAGCCCTTGAATCAATCCCAGGAGTACACAGCTTCACAAATTATGGACCTGTATAGGGTAAGTGGGATTTTTCAGACTTGTTGCACTAAGTGCAGGAAGATAAATTTCCAAGGCTTAACGTCTCTCATATCGTTGTTATTAAGAGTTATTCTTAAAAATAACACACAGTTCTCTTCTGTAGCTTCAGCCAGTGAACATTCCACATTTTTCTTATTCATGAGAAATGCATAGTAATTAAAGATACATCATGGTGTTTTGTGGTTAAGCATAACTCTTAGAATAGTGGGTTTGATATTAACGCTCTGATTTATCAACATGAAGACTGCTTTTCATGATGCTTTTAATAATACTGTAAGAGGGTTGTGTGTTTACCTGTCTGCACTGGTAAGATAGTGTACAAAACTGAGAAAAGCTTGGGGTAAATAATATCGGATTTTTTAATGTTACTTTAATTTGGCCAGTTTACTTGGGAAGATGTTGAATTATCTGCCCAACTACATTTTAGGCAAGTGTAGCTGTGTAAAAGGCTCAAATTAAGTCTGCACTGCTCTTGGCCCAGCATCCTTGTGAAACCAGGTAAATGCTAGGAAAAGATTCTATCGGGTCTAATTTTGTGATGTTTATTTGGGCCACTTTAAATGTTAGCATTTGCAAACAATACTGTTATCACTGTCATTACAATATACAGCCCTGTTGGAGCACACATGCTGGTCATAGAGAGAAATAAATTCTCAAGGATCACTGACTGAAGATGAGTAAGAGAGCTAGGAAGCAAGGGGTATCAGAGAGACTAAAAGCAACTTCTGTTTTTGGCACTGCGTATACCTATGTCATTGGAACAGATGTAAATTTTTCATAAAATTTAAGCATAAAATTTTTAGTTACAGATATTGTAGTGCTAGTTTTTATCACTTCTAAGGAAAGCTGCTATAAACTAAGGGTGTGCACCTGTGGGTTTGGCAGTGGAAGGTCTGTTGTGGTGAACAAGGGCATCATTTGGGCAGCATGGCCTATGCATCTTTGAGAGAATGCTTAAGAAATAATTTTTAACACTTCTGAAGAAAACCAAAAATCTAGTTGTCTCATTTAACAGTTTTCCTGCTTCTGAGAGCAAACAGCTTTTGCTAGTGGACTACCTAGCTCTAAGCCCAGTCCCTTCCCTCTTTCAAAATTCCCATAAATTTCTCAGCAAAGGATTGTGGCACTATGGAAATTCACAAGTGAGCTAATGTGAAATTTAGGTTGTGGTTTTTGTCTCCAGACTGACAGCCACCTTCGGCACTATTTACACCTGATTGAAAACAAGCCACTTTATCCTGTCATTTATGACAGCAACGGCGTTGTTCTGTCCATGCCACCGATCATCAACGGTAAGATTACTTGTGACTAGCTTGTACTGTTACTGCTATTTTGAGTGTGAGTTGGAGCATCGAAGAGAAACACTGATGTGTAATAAGGATTATTCTGTTTTCTTAAAATTGTTTCACTTGTCATTCGTATAATCTTTCCTTTCAGTTTAAATGCAGTCAAATTTTTTGCTTCCTCTCTAGGCTACTAGTGTGATGTTTTACATCAAGAGGATGTAAAAGTCCCACTGCAAACCTCTGCATTTAGCTTCTCGTACCCTTCTAGAACTCAAGAAAGGTTCAGTTTGCAAGAGACACTTTAGGTGATGTCCCTAAGTGTAAGTTCTACCTTGCTTCTTCCAGATGAGTAACAGTTTTGAGTGCATCAGTGATGTGCTGCAGCGCACACCTCATGACTCCTGGTACAGACACAAAGCAAATTCATGCCTAAAAGGAACCCAGACCAGGACCTGGATCACTCATGTAGACAAACCCATAGCGTATCAGCAGACAGTGTCAAGAGATCTTGGTTATTCAGAGAAGTAGCTGTGGATATTCATCAGTCTAAATAACTTTTTAAAAACCATTTAATTAATTCCTGTCCAAGGCTGCTTTCTTACGCACATCACACATCAAATGCAGAAGTTGCTCCTGCTTCCCAAGCCAGGCAAGTGGAGCTGTTCTGGAGGCGCACCACCAGTTTGCAACCAGCAGATGGCCACTCTTCTACTGGTTTGCATTTCATCTGGGTACTGGGATACCTGTAGGATTGTGTGTCTGTCAATGGAAAGCTTAACCCAGTCAGTAAAGCTGGTCTGTCTTTTCCCTCTTTTTGATTCATAAATTTAAAAATAAAAAGAGCTGCTGTTCGGGTAAGAAGTGTGAATGTTGGTGCAGTAGACAGTGGCTTTTTAAGCTGAGGAAAATGACACTGACTCTGTGATTCAGAAGGATTATTATCAGTGTCATTACAAGAAAAATAATAATATTTCTTAATGTGTTTTTGTCTTCACATGTTTTAGGAGATCATACAAAAATAAGTATAAACACCAGAAACGTGTTTATTGAATGTACAGGCACAGATATTACAAAGGTAAGTTAATCTTTCCTGCTTTTGATATGCTGTAATATAACTGTTTTCCTTTTGGGTGATAGGGTTCTAATACCAAGACCTAAAATAGCCAGGCATTTACTTAATGGAGTCAACCTCTCATGTCAAAAGGCCAGGATAAGTTGTAGGACTATGTAGAGTTCCCTCAACACATTTTGCAAAGGCTTGCTCTATAGAAAGTGTTGTATTTTCATTGGATTTTTCTTTTTACTGTGCCTTTGTGTTGACACTAAGTGTTCAGTTTCTATGAGAAAGTAATTTAAGTAAATTAGGGGCTTTTTGTTGTTGAGCACTTTTCTAAATCTGAAAGGCTTTGAGAAGAATAAAATTCACTAAGACTGACTCTTTTGCCAGAATACTCTTTGTAAAGAATAATTTTGTCTCCTACTTAAAATGTGGGCTGAGGGAAGGAAAACAACACTTTTTCTTCTTAGTTATCTTTTTCAAGCAGGAATGCTGCGCAAATAATTGTCAAATCGAAGTCTTTCCATATGCAAATTCTGTAACTCAAAGCTGAAGCGTGAAAGCCTAGCAGTTACGATTGCCTGTTCTTGAATGTAGGTTGAGCATTTGTTGATACTTTCCCTAAAGTGTGTATCTTAATGCTTAAGAGCAAACACACTTTTTACTTGCTCTACTACACAATGATATATTAATGACATAAATGAATTTGCATGTCAGGGTGTGGCTTCTAAACAAATTAAGAAATAACTGTTTCTTGCTACTGCTTGCCTTGATCATAAAAATAAAAATAGTGCTGTTCTGTTTACGTGAAGGAAATTACATTGTGAGGCATCAAAAAAACCCAACCCTTGTAGATTGAGAAGTTGATCTGAATCTCATTGTTATATTCTGTTATACTAATATTTTAAAATATTAACTGTAAAACAAAAAAAATTGCAGATGATTTGAAAATGTATTACTAAGCAATGCACAGTCCTTCAGCCTCTACATTCTCACTTGAACTTCAGTGAAATAACTAATTACACTAAAGGTTGGGAAGACCCAGTTCCCACTGGTAATAAAGACCCTGTGTGTCTTCAGAACAGAGTTTAGTAAAGATATATAAATACTTCAGAACCTTGAAAACCAAAGATTTCAAATTTTTGCATAAATGTCTCTGCAGCAGAACAAAAATATATTGTAAAATTCAATCTAGTGTTCTAGACTGCAAGAATTTTAGTTAAGTTAAATAAAATAGAATTAAGAGAGTGTAAGACAAGAATTTTTTTCCTTATTTTGTTAATATATTTTGTCTACTTCAACACAAGTAGATGGCAGATTTCAATGTGATTATTATCTTTATTTTGTAGGAAAAAATTGTTCTTGATATTATAGTCACGATGTTTAGTGAATATTGTGAGAAGCCATTCAGGTGAGTAGAAATCTCTAGTCAGAAAGACATTACATTTGGACCATATGTTAAAAAACATTTTTACTTCTGTTTTTTTGTCTCTTAGTGTTGAAGCAGTAGAAGTAGTTTATCCTAATGGGAAGACCCACATCTATCCGGTAAGCATAGTGACATGATATCTCAGTATCCTTGGGGAAAGGATTTTAATTACACAAAGTCTGGTGAGAGTGACATTGTTTTCTTTTTCTGCAGAGGCAGTGTATACTGGTTCTAAGATATGGTGTAAAAGCTCAGCTTGGCACTCTCTATATTAGTGGGTCAGGGCCTTCTCTAGCCCCATGAAAAATAACTCCACCGCCAGCTTCCCCTTGTCTAGGAAACTCATTCTGAAGCTCCAGTAATTTATGATAAGGCTAAAAAAAACGGTCTCACTGACATAGCCTGATACTCTAAAAAGAAGGGTAGGGTTTAAAGTTACAAGTGGTAACCACGATTGTGGTTTAGAGTTCATGTGATATGAACTTTTTCAGGAACAAGTAAAGATTGCAATCAAAGGTCATAATCTGTGTCTAAAGCCTTTAAAACCTACGTGTTCCAAATCAGGAAGAATGAATGCAGGAAGAGGTCCTTCAGGCTTAAACCAGTGGACAGCTGAAATCAGCCTCAGCATAACTTACTTATCAGATCTGGAAGCTTTAATGCCGTTCAGTTAACTTGTAACACTGGATTTTTCAGTCTTTCACTGTATAGACTCCAACTATATAAGTCTATGAGGCAGGATGTTGACTTCAAATGCGGGTTTGCCTGCATTCAGAGGCCCAGGCAGACCTCTTTGCAGTAATGGAGTCTTTTTGTTCTCTTAGTAAGTGTAAAAAAAAAAAAAAATTCCCTTGTGTTTCCTGAAAGTAACTAAAGACAGATCTGGCTGAGTTTATAAAATCATGTGTATCAAGCAAGTACAAAATGTTTAGAGAAAAGAAACTGATTTTTACCGAGAGTGTTTCTAGGGGTATTTTAGCTTTTGCTTTCAGTAGTGGCATCTTTAATCAACGGAGGAAAGCCCTAGAATCCTGAAGAGATATCCAACAAAACAGAAATCTCTGTGGTAACCAAAGTAGCTTCCCTTGATAAAATAGAGCAAAAAAATCCCCAGAGTTTTAGATGCTAAGCTTTTTAAAGGATTTGTATATCTAGAAGTTTAGAAACACCTAAGTAAATATATACAAAATAACTTTCTTAAATGTGTTGTATACTTTCTAAGTAAAATGCCAGTAGATATTTTTGGGCCAATACAGAAATAGAAAGTTTGCTTTCCTTTTCCTCATAAAAGTCATTTGATCTGTACTAGACCATAAGATCTCATGCATGACTGTTCACTGCTTTAGGGCTTTGACTTAGGATGAACGGGTGAATAGAAACTTTCATCAGCAATGTTACTTGCACACATCAGAAATTATCAGAAGTTTCAATAACAGGGATTTCATGCTGCATTCAACTTTCTAGCTTAACTGAGAACAGCTTTTGCATCATGTACTATATATAATATGTTTTCAAGAATCCTGTTACCTTAAAATATTAAGTTTAGCCTAATATTCCACACTTGGCTAATGTAGATGTCATTTTAGTATTGTAATTAGAAGAAGCTAGGTTACTAAGATGTCAAAATTGAATTGTCTTAGGTGGAGTATGCTGAAAAGCTTTGTCTTTCTTTTTAGGAACTGGCTTACCGAAAAGAGAAGGTGAAACCTGAACTCATTAACAAGAAAATAGGAATCAGGTGTGTTATTGCAAATGAAAACAGTTTTCATTAATCATGAAAAAGGTACAGAAAAAACATCGATTATTGCATTGTTTTAAAATTGTTTACACTTTTTTTTTTTAATTTATCAAAATTTTTGGGGTCATCTCAGGTAATTTGATCAACTCTGTAAGACACTTTCCCTTGTTTTCAACAAAAGTGAACGATTCTTTATGGCCTCACACAGTTGTTATGAAGTAAAGAAAATAATAATCTCGAGAGTCAGAATCTGAGCTGGTTCTGGTGGAATGCATAGCCTGCATATAGTCCAGAAAGCATGTGAAGATTCTTCAGGATATAAGGCACTGCAGCAGAAACATTGATTAGTTTAAAAAGTCAGTCTGTATAATGCAAGATCCATAAATTATGACCCTCTTGTTTTGTTTCAGTGAAACTCCATCAAGCCTTGCAAAGCTGCTGACTAGGATGTGTTTGAAGTCACACGTCATAGGGAATGGGAACAATATAGAGATTGAAATCCCTCCTACCAGAGCGGACATTATCCATGCATGTGATATCGTAGAAGATGCAGCAATAGCTTATGGTTATAACAACATTCAGATGACTATTCCGAAAACGTACACCATAGCTAATCAAGTAAGATTGCCCCTTCAAATAAACGCTCTGTTGTCAGTAAATGACTAGCGCATGCCAGAAGAGCTTTGGGGAAAACAGAACCTAGGAATTAAATATTTTGACATGCTTTGCCTTGAGAAGTATTTACCATGGATAGGATACAAAACAGATGCCCCACTGATTTGAATAAGTCCAAGACCAGTGGTTGCTGGTACTTGAAAAAAGGCACGGTTTAAGTAGGGAGCCCATATTAAATCTCTAATTGGGAGATTCATTTCATCAGGCAAGCCTAAAGGCAGCTGGCTAACACTTACAAAAATTTTAAGCACACAAGCATAGTACCTCCCTAGTGAATTCACCATTATGTAAGAGGCAGAATCACCTCGGGGAAAAAAATAGAAAGATGTTTGTAGATGGAAGTTGAAAAACTGTTTTTTGTTTCATTTTAGCTCCCCCTCAATAAGCTCACAGAACTTCTGAGACTGGACTTGGCAGCTGCTGGATTTACTGAAGCACTCACTTTTGCTCTGGTATATTGTATTGATTCTTCCTTTCTTAGTTGCGTGTTGGAACAGCAGTGCAACCAAAACTGCACAGGATGGTCCGAGAATATGTTGTTGTATAAATGTACCAGTATTCTCTGTTACTGTTTTGGCAGGTGATTGTTTGCTAGTGCTTTGGAATTATGGTGTAATATTTTATGAGTTGGTAGGTCAGAGAAATTGAATGAGTCACTGTTAATGTGGCATGTACTTCTCAGTACAAAAGCAAAAATAGCTACTGAAGTAGTGGTTTCAGTTTAACTTGATAGGATGAAATTCTAAGAAAACAAGTCTCTCTCAAGGCTTTGATCACAACATGTGAAATTCATCATAGTGTGATAATCTGGAAAACAAACATAAAAATCTAGTACTTTCCAGTGGATATTAATGCAGTTTAGAGATTACTCCGTTTGTATGCCTATGACTTTTTTGTACTAGATGCTAAGCTGATATGTAGGTATGTAGTCAGCAAAGAGTAAAAAAGTTATAATGCACACTAAGGGGACACAAATTCCTCTGTAAAATTCACCACAGGTGGGGGTTTTTTTGCATGGAAGAACAAAGGAAACTGTAATAATTATTGTTGCTGCTGCTTGCAGATACTATTCCTATTATTTGTTACAGCCATGCCAGTAGTCTTCTACCAAGAATTAGGACTCTGCAGAAGCATGAGCCATGCCAGTACTAACAGCTGGTGTAATTTCTACCACTGAAATTTTGCAGCAGGATTGTTTTGTTCAAATGAAATGTTCAATAGGAAACACCATCTCTGTTATGGCCACTTGTTCACACACTTTTGCCGTAATTGTGAACTGGATCAGAGAGCCTGATCTACTATTGAAAAAAAAAAGGTTAAGTACACCCCCATGCCCTCCAAATGTGTATGGTAACTGTCCATACATGGAGATTGGCATAGTCAGCTACTGAATATATATTTTAGAAAATCTTTTCCATTACAAGATTTGCTCAAAAGCCTTTGCCTTAAAGTGCAATTTGTGGACATTTTAGCCTATGGGGAACTACCATCACATATTCTATTAAAACCTCTGTGAAATTTCTCAAACTTTTCCTGAATTTAAAAGTTACAAGCAGGCCAGAAGTATGCATCCCTGAAAGTACACAGCCTTTTAAGAGGTAATTAAAATACTTATGTATTTGTGCATACAGTCTATTTCTTGGTGTGAGGCCCAAGTTATACTTGTACACAATAACATTGCTTCTGTAAGGAGCTCCAGTTTAGCCAAAATGCATTTAGCTAAATCAGAGTAACATACCATAGTTTAGATACACATCTCAAAACTGTTTAACACAGCTTTCTCCTCCTGAGGTCAGCATTCATGTACCATTTTCTTTTTTTTGTATTCAATAATCCACTTTTTCAGATGGTATCATCTGCTCATTTTCCTCACATTTGGTCTATCAACACACTTTGCAGAGTGCTGCCCGTGCAAAGGGAATGCTTCTGGGAGACTGCAGGATTCTGGCAAATCCTCAATTACATGCTAATCTGCTATTGGTTTCTTTAATACATTAATAAAATTATAAATTCTGGAAATCCGTACTGTGGATCTTATCAGTAGCATCTGTTTCTGTATGTGCCCAGACATCATCTGAGCCTGATAAAGTGCATGTGTATTGCTTTACTGACCAGCTCAAAAATACACCTTGAGAATTAGGGCTTTAAAAATACTCCAACTCAGAAAAAAAAAAAAAAACTAACAAACAACAAAACACAATGAGAATCCTATGCAGCTATGAAAATTGAAGGCTTGGCCATATGACCCATTTTCCATAAACAGTACTTTGCTTTCTATGAGTAGCTCCCAAGGGATTGCTTTCTTTGTGAGAAAGCTCGGGTACCATTCCCTTTTCATAGTGCTATTTTCAGAATAAAATACTTCACCCACTGCAAGTCAGGGGACAGAATCTGAGCCTCTGTTTTTGGAACAGATATGATAGCAATCCGTGACAGAAGTCTAAATAAACACTTGCCTTTTTTTTTTGTAAACTAGTTTTGTTTTGGTTAGTAATTAACATTTGTAGATAAACCAGTTTGCCTACTTAGTCTTAAGAGTGGGGCTTAATTTTTATTACAAGTGGATGTTGGACATGAGAGCATGTATTATGGGGGGTCTCAAAGCAAGTGCTACAATTGCATTGTTCATTCTTGATATCAAAGTTCATCATTGGCTTGCTGTCTATTTTAACTGCTTGACCTTGGTGGTTTTTTCTCTCTCCCTCTCAGTGTTCTCAAGAAGACATTGCAGATAAACTTGGCACGGATATCTCTGCAACAAAAGCAGTGCGCATCGCAAACCCCAAAACTGCAGAATTTCAGGTGAGATAATTCAGGTAATATTTTGACAGCAACTTTGTCACAGATACTATATTTAAAAAGGAAAGAGAGAAACCAACAGGAATAAAATTTATAAACTGAAGAGCTACTTTCCCTGCATCAAAGAGGATGTGCATATTCATGTGCTAAACTTGCTAGCAGTCATTTTCTGGTACTCCTTCACTGAGAAATACCTTATTCAGTGTGAAATACTATTAGCTTTTCAATAAAGTAAAATACTATGCTCTGTATGACAGCATGTGGCAAAATTGAGCTGTCTTATTGCAGAAAAATTGCAGATGATTGATCAACCCCTGCATTTAGAAAAGCCATTCAATATAATTGGAACTGCTACACCTAATAATCTCTAAACTTCCTGAGGTCTGGATAGGAAATTGTTTTTAAAAAATATTAACCATTATTGCTTTTTAAAATTTCTTTTAGACCTGTACTGCTTTTTAAGTATTTTAATTCTCATTTCTAGATCATTTGGTCTTTGCTAGCGCAGAGTGAGAGCTCAAGTACATGTATTCTCAACAGTTTTGAAAATACCTAAAAGTGTACCCATAGTTTTTCTATTTCTTTGAGAGAGTGTTGGGTTTTTTTTGAAAAATGCTTTCTTTAGTTTACAGAGAAGGTAAATTTAGAGGCTTTTTTTGTTTCTAACCTAAGAAATACAAAGGTAAACACTCTTTAGAAAGCTTTAAAAAAGTTTCAGCAGTCCATGTGTATTAATGTTTTGTGGGTTTTTTTCCCCCTCAAGATCTTATTCAGTGAGTCTGATTTCTCTGAGTGTCTAAAATACCTTTCTAGATCTTATCTCTAATACTAAAACCAGTCTTATGCTGCTCTGAGATTCAGGAACAGAATTTTTGTGTACTTTCATGTATTTTCTTTTCTGTTTGGTACCACAAATAAGCAGTTGTGCACGACACTGTTATAACATGTTGAGACTGTTATCACCCGTTCATATATATAATTTGGCACAGTGATTACAACTGACCAACACAGAACATACCACAAACAAACAGCACTAAGTGTGAACAAGAGGAGAAAAAATGGCAACCCCTCTTGCCAGGTACAATTTCAGACTCCTGTTCTCCCAGGACTGCAGGCCTTTGCAGTAGCAATGCTGCTAACGAGTTTTATTATTGGCTGAGTGTTCCTTGCAGCAAAAATAGCCTCTCTCTCTTAAAATCTGTGGGCCTCCCTGAAAAGTGGGAAGGATTACTGTTTGTGATGCACTATAAACTTTCAGCTTTAGATGTTGTGATGGGATTCTCAGGATGGCTGTTCCCCCTGTCCCATATACTCTGCCATCAAGACAAGGGCGGGACGATGCCAGGGACCCTATTCTAGCTGAGTGTACCGCTGGAACTCTTCATCGGTTAGCAAAAGTAGGATAAACAGAAATGCTGCGTGCCCAGCGGTAAGTTACTATGGCTAAGCACATGGTAACTTTTTACCTGCAGTCAAGCAGCAGACAGCCACTCCCATCTCTTTTCTGTTAGATTTTTTGAATCTTTTTGACTCTTCCAATGTGGGGGAAAAAAAAAAAAAAGGTGCACTTGTAAGGAAGTATTTGAATGGAAGACACAGGAGACAGATGTGAATGTATCTGTAAGAACACTAACGTGGTTGCCTCCTGCCCTGGTTGTTTGCATACGTTTTCTATGTATTTCAGGTTGTCCACAACTGCAATCTGAATGTATCTGTTTCTGTTACTTAGGTTCTGCATATACCATTGATTATCAGGAGGCATCAAGATAGTATTTCAGATAGCATTTAGTATTTCCAAAGTAACTTTGTATTTACCTTTTGCATTAATGAGATTAAATTTGTGGGAATTTTTTGCACTTCTTCCTGTATTGTCTTTTCTACCCTGCACTGCAGCTCAAGCATCTGTGAAACAATGCCTTTTAAGCTCACATACATGCTCTTCCAGAAAATGGAGTATAAAGAACATGCAGAGAATGTACATTTTCAGGTTTAATAATTCTAAAACAAAAATATCTCAAACATGAGAGACTAGTGCAGTATTAGCAGCACCTGCCTACTTTTAAACTCTTGCTACAAGTGAGCGAAACAAAAACTTAAGAAATAACATTGGCTGTTTTGGAAGGTATTTCACTTGCAGCAACCATGTTCGTCCTGCAGGTGGCACGTACAACCCTCCTTCCTGGGCTACTGAAAACTATTGCTGCTAACCGAAAGATGCCGTTGCCTCTGAAACTCTTTGAGATTTCTGACGTTGTAGTAAAAGATCCTGATACAGGTAAGAGAAGGTTCCTCAAAGTCTTTGATAATGGAAATATATGTTTACGTAATAAATGGTAATAGTAAGTAAATCTGTATTTCTTTAGAAATACAGTAATCACTACATACTACATTCTGGTTTTTAGTTGACATGCAAGAATCATGAGATTGGCCCAACAGGCTAGATTTTAGAGTGTCTAAAGATGTGCTTCGCAGAAGTGTAAGTGGATACCTTGTAAATATTTTTAGGCGTAAAAATATCCATTAAAATCTGTCAGCAATACTGCAAGACTCCAAGGATAAATGAGACAATTTTGCACCGAAAAAGAAGCTGCTTTAAATTGCTTATGTTGATGCAGCCATCTTTACTTGTTACTCTTTTGCCTTCTTATCAGGGCTGTAACTCAAGAGAGGAGCTTCCTGCTGGTAATGTTTTCAAGTAGCACAAACTTTGGCAAGTAGCAAATATTGAAGATATGCTGCTCTTACAGTATTAAAACCTGTTCAAACTGCTGCAGTCTCAAAGATGTCCAGTGCTGTGCCAACTGAAAAGCAGTATGTCTCGAGCCTTTGAATAGCAGGTTGTACTGCAGATTGATTCTGTTCTTGAAAGCTGTGGCTCAGAAGAAAATATTGGGATCAGTGTGTCTCAGCATGAATCCCTTTTCCCTCTTCCATCCTCTTTAAACAGGATTGCTTTGATTTGTTCTCCAAAATTATCTTCTGGAAAACTGACAACCAATATGAAGAATTAGATTTGTAGCACAGATACAGGGTAAAGAATGGAACAAGTCTGTATAAATAATTAAAAAGCTTGACAGTATGAAATTTCCCCTCTCATCTATACAAAGGTTTTCCTTATTTTTCCACTTCATCCAACTATGCTAAGAAAGCATGGCTACCTTTGTTCTGTAACCTTAACCGTTTTACATGAAACAGCCAAACAGCTAGTTCACTTTTCAAAATCTTCAGTGAAATCTTTCCAGTGTGATGGGGTCTCTTTGCACTGATTTCACTGTATGGGAACAAAATTTCAAATTATCTTTTTTACCTGGAAAAATGTGTTAAAGTAAACTGAACAGTAAAAATGGATTTTCAAAATGTTAACAAGCATTTATCTATAATTTACTGATTCATTTCTTTTTACATGGTATACTGGGGAAAAGGAAGGCACAGCTACAACTTTCCAGAGAAGTGCACATACACCGAGTTACAACTGAATGAAGTTTTGCCTTTCAGTGAAAAAGACTGACACTACTGTAAAATCATCAGCAGAAATGGTTCTGTTTCATTATCTGGCATCAGATTGTAGTGGTTGTGTTTAAGGTATCTGGGATCTGCAAAACAAAGGTTTACATAAGGCATAAACAAAATGTCAAGTAAACAGCATTGGTGATGAATTTATTTTGTAGAGTACTTTTTAAAAAAAAACAAAGCCCTGCCAAGCAAAATAAGCAGTTTTAGCAAACCATGTAGACCTTTTTATTAAATACAGACAGTTTAGTGGTGCAGCTTGTTCCTTATTGGGCATGCAGTTAGCTAGAATGCAAAAAACTGTACAAATTGCAGAATAGCGTCAGCATTCTTCAGAACCGAGAGTGGAACTATTTACCTTGGACTAAGGAGTGCATTTCTTCTGGCTTTGTAAAATTTGCAAGTTAAATTGTTACTTTTATTTCATGCGTGTTAATTGTAGCTCTTTGAAGCTTTCATTTGCGTGGGTGCCTGCTTAACAGTTTTATAAAGGCTGATTTTGTAGCATACTTCATTTTGGTGGGAATCATTGCAACGGTCGAAAGATAGACTTCTGAGGCAGCAGCTTTGTACCCTATGTTCTTGGGCAGCCCTCTCATGGGTTGAGCACTTGCAGACTGTGAACAGCATCTGAAATTGTTTTCGATGTTGTATGTAGAATAACTATTCTCTTTCCTAAATTTACTTCCAAAATTAAACTTACCTAATAAACAGTTTGAAGGGTGAGGGAGAAGGAAATAACTGGTAACTCTGCAAACACTGAAAAATGTGAGGTTGTCCTCTCACATATGGAATGAGATTTCCTGCAGAAGGCTTATGTCATCAGACTGACTAATTTAATTTTATTATTTCATGATTTTGGCATGCAGAATTTCCAATTAATAATTTAAAAAGTATGGGTCAAAAGAGGACTGACATTAACTGTATTTGAAATGGCATCTTGTAGCCATTCATGTGTGAATGAACCTAGCTCTTTTAAACACACTGTTTTTTTAATAAAATACCTTCTTATGCAGAACTCATGCTTACCAAGGTGAACTGAGCATATTTCTCTTCAGACATATCTGGCAGAAAGGTTTGATGTACTAAATTAGCAAAACCTGTGCCAGATTTA
>WKFP01014930.1:926796-973314 GCA_011057875.1 Pterocles orientalis | reverse complement strand
AAGTATTTTCATTTTGGCTAGTCTGTGTTTAATTTCTTTAACACTTAACTATATGTTTGGTACCTGTCACTGTGTAGGAGATACTTGTATGAAACAATTCTGTTTCCTGCCCCAAGGCGTAGGATACTTTAAATCTTTTTTTACATTTCTGACTGTGAGAGTCCAGTGGGTTAAAGAAATTATTTCCTCAGATTATGGGAGGTGTCTCAGAGAAGCCAGTTTACATACCCGTTTCTCCTTTCAGCCACAAGTGCCTCTCAGTACAGCAGAAAAAGAACGATGCAAAAGGCAAGGTAGAAAGCATGATAAAGTTTCCCAGGTAACATAATTGTTTTCTTCTTCTTCAGATGTAGGTGCAAGAAACTACAGGCATTTCTGTGCTGTTTACTACAACAAGAGCCCAGGGTTTGAGATTATCCATGGTTTGCTGGACAGAGTCATGCAGCTTCTTGAAGTACCACCAAATGAAGAGAATGGGTACACGATCAAGGCCACTGAAGGTAAGGAATACAGAGCTGCAGAGGTTGTTCTGGAGCTCGGATGTTTCCCCTACAATCTGAAGTGAGTTTTTGGTTGTTCTCAGCAGTAGGCACTATGGATTAATATTATTATATATGCTATCATACTGCGGTATGATGAAGTGATAAACAAAAGGCATTACCTGCATACTGATAGTAAAATGGGATTGCTGTCTTTCTGTGAGCAGCTCCGAGTAGTTTTATATAAATTGTGAGTTGACAGCTTTTTAAGGAGACTTACAGTAAAGCATATGCCATGAGCTTCATGGACTGTTTATGATGAACTAATCAGCGGATTGCAAGGGTAGGTGGGAATTCACTGGATTAATGAATATGCCAGATACCCACTGTATTCTCTTTGGCTAACATTGTCTGGAAAAGACAACTTCTTACACCTGATCTTTTCGTTTATAGCTTTATCTATAGCTTTTATTCGTATGTACCTTCTATTTACATATATAAGGCATATATCTTCATATGAATATCTTTTATTCAAAGACCTGCTGTCTTTGAGACTGAACCTGCTGCTTAGACAAGTAGTTGTGTAACAGCCCTCCTCCTACTCCGTGCTGGGTGAGCTGCACATGAATTAAAAATAACATCCTTAAGTGCAAAATCTTCTCTGTGTGTGTGCATATGCACGTAAGAGAGAAAGCAAGCACGTTGACCCCGTTAATTCATGGAGAGAGAATAGGCTGATGCAAGAGAGTGAGCATCAGCAGCTAATCTATTCTGCTACCTAAAATAACAGTGTAGTAAATACAGCATAGAAAAGCAAGACTTCAGTGATGGCAGCTGTGATTCACTTAAATATCATGCATTGGTGTTCAGAGATATGAGACGCTGACTCAGATTGACTGAGCTTGAAGAAGTGCCTCCGTTCTGCATGTACTGGAACAAGTGGCACTGACACAGAGTCCCTGACAGGCTGACCGAGCTTACCTGTTCATGGAACTCTTAATTAAAAGTTGTCAGATGTCTCCCTGTTTTGCAGTGCACTGCCAAGGTGACAAATGTAACACTTCAACTAAGTGGTCTCCTAGCACTTTAATGCACATTTGCGTCATATAGATTTACCCTTTTTTTCCTCCTGTTTTTTGGCAGAGTACTATTTTGCTCAGTATTACGTAGGCAGACTTTCAAAGGGTTTATTAGAATATTAGTAGGATTCACAGGTTGACCAGAGGAATGTTTAAACAGTTGTAGTTCTTGATCTAATTCTAACAAGCACAGAACAGGTAATAGCAAAGCTGCTTATTTGGAAGGAGGCTACAGTGGGGGGGGTTAGAAGAGCCTTTGGGTACTCAGCTTTCATTGAAGCCAAACTGAACTGTTAGATTCCTTTTCAAAGCTCTTCTGTAGCTCATTTTTTAATAGACATATCAAGAGTTTGCTTTAGTACTGAAAATATTTGCAAGTGGTTTATATGCTGTACTGTAGCATTTCAGTGATATATGGCTGGCTTCAAGAAACTGGGAAAAAACCTCCAAAAATAATCCTAACACAGTAAAGAAGTTATTTCTAGATACTAGTGTTGTTTAGTATTCCTGATGCTGTGGGATTTGTAATGCCCATTCACAATCCCTGCAGTCCCATGACATTACTCCGCAATGCATTTAGTATAAAGGATGGATTATGCCTTGTCATATGCAATATATTACAAACGGTTTGTGGCTTTTGGCTATAGAAAAAAAGAAGTGCTTACTACTTTCTGTTTCACCAGTGATTCTGAAACTCTCCTTGAATGGCATGTAGATTCCTTGCAGTTCTCCTGACATTGGAATTTAACCTTGGTAACAATGCAGATGGCTGATACTCTAGTGCCAAGCGAATGCAGTGTCACTGCACCAACTTACTTAAAAGACCTTGACTGCAGAAATGGTTGGAAGCCAAAGTAGTTTGGGAGATTTTGTTTGGGTTTGGTTTTTTTGTTGTTCTGGGTTTTTTTTAAACTCGCTTTGCAATCTGTCAATTAAGCATGTGTGAGAGAGAAAAATGTCAGCAGATGATGGAGTAAGGTTAATTGCTGGATGAAAAGAAGATATCCTGTAATATCTTAAGAGACTGGAGCATACTGATGTAATTCAGAAGTGCAAGTTACTTCAGAAGTTTTAAATCAGGACATGACCCATGGCATGGATTTTTAGTTGTATCTTTATGGGGAAGATTTTATTGCCTGTGCCAAATTAAAATTTGTACAGTGAGAAATGGGCTTATCCTATGACTTGACTTTAGAAAGATCCTAGATACTTCTGCATGTGATCTTAAGCAAATCTTGGGACTAGTAAGCACCACAGCATAAAGATAGGGTTTTAGTCTTTTTTTTATTCCTTCTGTAACTGATTAAAATAGTTGGAGTGATTATTGGAAAACAGTACAGGGAAAAATGTTGTTTTAAATGAGCAACAAAGAATAGATAGAGAAGTATTTATCACGTATTTGCCTCTTTTCCAAATTCACTTTGAAAAATGAAATGCGGGTGCTATAGTCTGGTTTGGTCCATATGTGCAAATCATGGTTATTTAAGCTCCTTCTGTTCTACCAACACCTAAGTGCCCTGTGAGTTGACCTTAAGGTCAGCACCTTTTTGCCTTCATAGCAACACCTGTGAAGAGTACAGATGCTAGAGGATGTGGGTGAAATTGTGATGTTCCCCTGGCCCTTGCACTGCACTTTGGTGTAATCTGAGCTAGGTAATAAATGGAGAAGAGCTGTTCAGAGCAGTCTTAAGGAAGAGGGGGGTTTGAGTGACTGAACTCAAGGATTTCAACATATATTTACCACTCAAAGCTTTTCAGTTTCTTAAAGTTATTAACGGAAATACACAAAACTATGAAGTTTTAAAGACAGAACTCTGAAGTGCTACCATTGTTTTAAAATACACAGAGTGGACTTTTTGATTAATTAGTGAATCCTACAATTACTGGCCTAGAAAAGCATTTTGTTTTTTTCTTTGCTTCATAGCATAGGCATCCATAATCAAACATAGATTGAAAAGGGTATGATTGTTGCATCAACCCTCGAATTCATATGGAAAGGGTATGATTGTTGCATCAACCCTCAAATTCCTATGTCCTCCATAATAAAATTTTTGCATAAAACTCTTAACATTTTAGCCAGTGCCATACCATTAATAAAAATGTAAAATCAGTATGGATATGATTAGGAGGTAAACAAAATAAAATCAAATTTTTTAAACAATAAAAATGTAGAAAGAGCCAACAAGTCTATTAAATGACCTGACAACATATGAAGAAAGTTATTTATTTATTTTTGCGTTCACTTTCATTCTGATACTTATATGGGAAGGTATGCTTAGTTGCAAATTCTAATCTCTGTAGGAACAGGTATGTTGTCTGAAACATTTTGGTCGTCTTCTGGATGACCGTCTGAGATGACTGCTTCCAGAAATCAGGACCATGATCACAGGAGGTGACATTAATCAGGGGATTTAGGTTCATACTAAAGTCTTACTTAGGCTAAAAAGAATAAAACAAGGCTTAGTAAATACTGGGAGTGGATTCTGTGTTGCAGTCTTCAAAGGAATGGTGTGAGGTTTAAGGTGAATTACCCTCACTCACATTGTCACATTGAGAATGACTATCCTTTACCTAAGGAGAGAAACCCTGGTGTTTAGTACCTTCCAGGAGTCTCTGTACTTTGCAAACGGAAGTTAACTGGCCGCAAACTATTTGACAAGGGAAAATAGTCTCCATATTTGATGAAAATGAAGCAATTTTACAGCCTCACAAAAAATGTTAATGGTAAATCTGTGCATCAATACTGCTTCACTGTCCGGCCCCCTACCTTCCATGACAGAATGGATATTTGATGGAATAGCATTCATTCATGTGAAAACAAACAATCCCTGAAGAGTGTGAGCTTGTGACATGAGATTTAATAGTGTACAAAAAAAGTTCCTTGTGAATTTCAGCTGACTCTTGGATTTATTTTTATTAGGGTGATCAACAGCTTAGTAAAGCTGGAAAGTCAGCCCATTTATGTTCAACATAAACATGTACTTAATAAATGCATACAAAGTCTTGGTCCCTTCAGTAATTGACACTTGTCTTTCAAAAAAAAAAAGAGAAATTGCACTCTCTTCTTTTTACTGACCTTTTTAATTAAATGAAAGGTGTGGTAAAGTGTAGAAAATTTTGATTCCACAGTAAATCATAGTAATAGCTTCACATTTAGTAAGGTTTAGCTGTGAAATTAGAGGTGTAGTAGTTATCTCCATAACTAAGAGCGTCAATAAACATTTGCTTTTATAATAATAATAATTACACAACAAACAACTTAAAAAAAAAGAGATTTAGGCTGTGAATCTCAATTCACAAGACAAGAGGAGGGAAAACTGGGACTAATTCTGAGTTACATGTATAGAATTGAATCCCTGCATCTATCCCTGGTGATCAGTTTAGACTGGGAGACTGTAAGATACAAGATGTTTAACACCCATATTGAACTTGGCATTATTAATACCCATTTTATTTTAAGAACTGTAGCTTGATTGCTCTTAATGGAAATTCTGGCCTTTCAGCTGCCTGTCCTGGCAGCCATGTATTGTTCATGAATGTCAATAATTGTGGATTTACTCATAGATAACTAATGGAAATGTGCCAATTTTACTCCAGAGCCTCCAAATATCATTAGTGATGTACTGGAAACTATTGGTCAATTCTTAATCCATTTAATTGGCGTTCAAAAATTGATTCTTTGTAGGTGCTATTGCATCCCTGTAGTTGTATTTATAGTCTTTCAATTTACAAGTTTGGTAGATAATCAGTTTTGTTTGACAATGTCCATTTTCAATAAAAACATACCAGCTGGTAACTGACTACATTCAAGTCCTCCAGATTTCACATTTGCCAATTCCCAAATAATTTTTTTTTCTCACCCAGGATCAATATAGATCATCCACCTTGTAATACTGGCACCACATTAACATTTTTCTAGTAGTACAGAATCCCCAGTGTTGTTATAATAAGTTAACAGCAGCAGGCAGGATATTTGCTTTGAGAATTGCACCATAATTCTGGTGCCTAAGACTCCTAGCATCTCAGAAACATCCTAGTCCTGGTAGATGTAACCAAACATATTCTTCATTTTTTTCAGGGGACTGGAGTTCACCTTATTATATGCAAGAATACCTTTTTTTCCTTAGATGAAAAGAAATACTTATTAAAAGCTTACACATTTCTGTCTCGCATAAAAACTTCAGTCTTGTTAGATGAAAGTACTCTACCTACAATTGGTTTCCAAAATTCTTAAAAATCTTTCTAATGCTGTCTTTATTAGTGCCAGTCATTAATCTTCCTAGTTTATTCTGTTTCCTTAATTTCAGCCACTGTTATTAATCACATTTTGTGAAGTGCAATTTATTTATTTTTGTCTATAAGTAGCTTTTCTGATTTTTGATACTACCATCCCCCCCCCCCCCCCATCTTAATGAATTAAGAACATTAAGAGGTAAGGACAGTTTTCTTGAAATCTGACTGATTTTAATAGTTTTAAATATATTACCCTATTTCTGCAGGGAGGTCCAGGAGTTCCAGCACTGATAATTACAATGGCGTATTTAAGGCTTCTTGCAAAACTGGATGTTTGTCACTAGTTCTTGGGGCTTTTCCACCCACTACTGTGAGATATAATGAATTTCTAATTAATTTCTCCTCCTTTTCTCTTGAGCAATTTTTCCAGCAGGATCAAGGGAGCTTAGTTACGTGAAGAACTACAGTTCTAACAACTCAAATTATCTAATGAAGTGGGTGTGGCTGCTCACTTAATGTGTCCCTTTAATTGTCTGTTATCTCTGCTTTTTATTTCCTTCCTGTAAATACAAGGCTTCAGATTTATAGGAACTAAATCCCTTCAAACTTAGGCCAAGTTTATTTCTGTCATATCAAGTATCTTCCCACACTAGTGCTGATACCTCAAATTTGGTTGTGACTGGATTAACACCAAAGGAGGTACCCAGCAAAGATATGAACTGGGAGAGTTGCTTATATCATTTAATTAGCCAGAGTGGGAGTCTACAGTGTTTGGAGTTTCTCCATCTCAGAAGTATCTTGCTGTTGCATTTGATGCACTTAAGCACAGTAACACAAAGTGTGTGGCAAAACCCATAGTTTGATTCTGGAAATAATTTCATTTTTGAAATTTTCATTTCAAAAAATCATTTCATTAGCTTTGTGTTATACAATTGATTTTTATTATGAAAAAAAGAGACTCTCGGAAGTGAGTTTGAAGAGGGCATTTTCCATTCTTATGGTCATTTCAGCTCCTTCTCTGAAAGTTTTTGAATGTTCCTTCCTAATGCCCTTCAACTATAATCTGTGTGGACAGCCCTGATGCCCAAAAAAGGTTTATCAGTTAGAGGAAGAGTACATTATTTTAGCACAGCATGGGATAATAACAGGTTTGATTGGCTTGGACTTTGTCTTTTAAACTTCCACCACCAAATCATGTTTGACATACTTCCCCCCTCCCCATTATGTAATAAGAAAGTTCAAAGAAAATATTTGTTTCTCAAATTCAGAAGAAAAACTTCTTTGAATTGACTCAGATGTTTTGTGTAATATAATAGTGGGAGGAAAAGTCTACGGTAACTGCAAAAATATTCTGGGGAACGGTGTCAAGTCAAGTTGTAAAGAGATGCAAGTTATCTTATTTTCCTCTTTTTGCAAGTACTAACTAATAAAGATCACAATGTTTTGCTTCCCATTACATTTTATTCTGACAGATTAGGGATGCTTCATGAAGTAGCAGCATTTCTCCCGACAGACTTTTCATTTTCCAACAGCTTTTGTCAGCTCCGAGAACTATCTAGGTCATTGGCATTTGTGTTCCTGAGCTCAAGGCATTAACTTATTTTCCCTGACATTAAGTCTTTGCTCTTCTGCTGTTCCTTTAATGGGGAGACCTCTTCAGAGTTTAATTCTTAAATTCCCACCACAGGCAACTATCATGTTCAATCATACACCATAACAAATCTAACATATAAAAAAAAATCTTCCTTGCATCAAGAGTTGTAAACATCTGGCAGAGCTTACATTGTATAATATAGATTTAGGTCATTTCCATTTTTTCTGTCTCCTTGAATTTGGAAATAGAAAACTATTTCTTGATCATAAACTATATTTTCAACATCGCAAAGCCTTCTCTAGAAAATAGATGATTCATCCAAGCCAGTCACAGAAATAGCAGCAAATGGCACATCCCGTGTCTGGGTGAACGGGGACAGTGATCTAAGCAGTGAGGGCCAGGGTGCAGGTCTGGTTGCACTGGCTTCTCTGGTAAAGTGCTCACTTGGCTGGTGCCACAGCTTCTTCCTTTGATTCTGTTTTCACCTCCTGCCCTGCCTGCTATGGCTAGAGGCCAGCAAAGTGTATGCTTTCATCTTCACTAGACTATTAATGCTAGCAGTTGTGATCATGTTGATTGGATAGCTCATAGTTAGGCAGTTCTCTGTTCTGGTTTGATTTTTGGACGGCGATACGGAGGCAGAGGGTCAGTGCTTCAAATTTCATCTTACATTTGCTAACATGTATTTATGCAATAACATTTTAAACAGGAATCTGCAAGACTTTGGCTCAGACTTTTGGCTCAACATGCTGAGCTAGTGCAGACTCAACCCAGGACATGTGCTGGCACAGACCCTCCTTGTTTGGGTCCAGAAGCAGAATAGCCATATGTTCTGTAGACCCAGTGTTGGTGCTTCTGGTCCTGGGCTGGCTCGCACTCATCCAGTTCATGCATTTCTTTTCCTAGTGCTGTGGCCATGTGCTCCAGCCACAAAGCCTTGGGGTTTGAAATAGAAATCTTAGTTGCTAAAACTAAGTGATTAACAGTTCCATTGACTGCTGAGATTCATCATTTAATTATGTATTATTCCATGCTAGTTTGTCAAGTCATTTTCTAAAAGGCATGAAATGTGGTGGCTGTGAAAACATAACATCAGATGGCTGTTATTTATCTCAGCAAGTAATGTCAAGTCCATGGGAGGGGAGGACGGCTTGATCTAGGACATGAAGGGAATAAACAACATGCAAACTAAACCTGACACCCTAGACTTACAGACTGACTTAGTGATGGTTCCTGTTATTCTCTAGTGCTTGTATGAAAGCAGAGCCTAAAAGCTAAAAATCTACTGCCTTACTGTGCGTACATAGAGTATGTTATACACCCTAAAGAATATGGCTTATTGTTTCCTAGTTTCTGACAGATGTTTGCAAGGGTGAGTTATTCCTTTAGATATCTATTTAGAGAGGGATGAAAACAAGTCATGGAACAGAAAGAAGTTTCTTTTAATATTCAAAGCTTTATGTTCTCTAACTCAAATGAAATAGCAAGACAACTTTTAAAAAAAAACACAAGAGCTTTACTTGGGATTAGGAATTCTTTAGATTTATGAATAGCTGTGACACAATAGCAGCTTAGGTTTGTGACTTTTAGACAGGACAAAGTATAATATTTCCGATAAATCTGGATAAATCGGATAAAACTGGCATAAAAGTAAAGATTAGCTATGTAATGGTACCTCCACAGTGCAGCTAAACTCCAATGTAGAATTGCTGTTTCTCACAACTGCCACACAAACGCAAATTTATTGAGCTTTATACACACACACTGATTTCTAGAAAAATACACAGAATTTGATCGTTTTCTTTCTAGATTTTCTACTTAAGTTTTCTGTACATATTACTTAAGCATCTACCCTGGTACTCCATCACTGAATACATGAAATCCTGTTACCCAGAACAGCAGCCCAAAATATCTGCTTTCCTTAGCCTTGCCATCCACCCAAATGCTACCTTCCATGAGGAAAGGCAAGAACACAGTGATTTTACCCAAATAATCTTAAGTCTCTGACACTGCTGTAATCCTCAGAATAACACAGGAAAATAAAGAAGAGCTTCAAGCCTACTACATTCTAGAACCACTTGCTGATATCCAGCAACACCAAACATTCTCTGTTAAAGCTCCTGGGGCACTCTACAGCAAGAATGAAAAATAAACCTAGCCTAAAAGTCTGTGTTGGTCTCTGTCTCTCAGGAAAGATTTCTAGCTACCCCAGTCCCCAGTTCTTCACTGCAACACGCTTTAACATGACGAACAGTAGACTCTGGACCCAAGCAATATTATGATTATTTCCACACTGCTTACAGTGTATGCTAAGTCTGTATTTGTGAAACATTGATCCCTAACTAGTCTTAAATACAGTCAAACACAGAATAGAAGATATTCAGTTGTAGAGTTGTATATGATGGTTCTCATAAGATAGAAGAATTAGTTATTCCTCACACTCTCCCTGAGATACAAGTTAATAAAAATGCAGCCATTGGTTTAGTCCTAACACGAGAAGGTCATTGACTGACCACTGCAAATTTGGGGATGATTCTCCCTGTTCCCTAGCCTCGTTATCTGTACGAGGACTCGAATAGTCAACTGTAGTTTTGGATATCCAGGGTACATGTCCAGTGTACCCATCCAGGTCAATAACAGATTGTCCCTTTACCCTCCTCTGCTATGCCCTGTATGTGGAGGCTTTCAAAAAAACAAAGGAAGAAATCAGAACTAAAGACGTCCTTTCAACAAAGGACATATTTGTTCACATCATACAGATATTTCTTCTGTCATCTTTTCAAGTGTTAAGTATTTTATTGGGATGGAGGGCAAATCTAAGGCACTTACCTTAAATTTGATTGTACTGATCTGAATTTCCTGACATGTCATTATAGTTAGGTGTGATCTAGTGGAGGTTTTTCTGGCATGGCTTTAGTCAGGAGTTCCAAACCAGAAAACTAAAGTTAATAAATATCCCACTGATCACAAAGTATGTTTTTTCTGGACATAAGAGTATATGGTAGAAGAACTGCTGACAGTGTGCAACTTAAAAGAGCAGTTGGTTTCTCAGTGTGTTCCGAAAATCATGCAAGACTTAGATGTCTGTGATCTGAAAAGTTCGCTGAAGTTACATCGTCCCATGACAAGATAGGATTTTGAGGTTGCTGTTGCATTGCATAAGGTCCTGGGAGCCTGACTGCACCCTGTACATGGGCAAGAAAATGCAGTTGCCTTTAGAAATACTGACTGCTCTGATAGTGTCCTGTAGCTTTGCATTGGAGCCTGTCTGCCGAAAGAAGGAATTAGCGAAAAATGTGAAGAACCTGATCCTAAAATGAAAAACAACCACAAGCCTCACAAAACTAAATTCCAGCCAATATAGCACAGGTAAAACATTTCACCAGGTGAGCTAGGGTGAGGTAGTGAAGGGGCAGCTGCAGCTACTAAGGGGATGGAGAATTAAGATAAAAGACTTCAGCGGCCAGATGAGCTCTGCTCTATTACCTCCTTAAGCCTCAGCTTCCGATGTTCCTTCAAATTATAGGAACAAACAAGTGGGTTTGAAGGCTTAGTGCAACTGTAGGCCTATAATACTACTTTAATCTATTTCTTTTTGAAAAGGAGGGAGAGCAAGGCAGAGAAAAGAAACTGTGCAAGGTGTTTGACAACAAAGAGGGCAGGGAACTCTGAGCTCTTTGAGGGTCAATTAGCCAGAAAATGTGCTAAAGACTACATGCTCTATTGGATTATTGGCCAAAGAATTACCCCAAAGCAATCAAAGTGGCCCTGTTGCCTGAATGCAGAGAGGCAATTACAGATTTTGAGGACATGCTACAGAAGCTTTAATTAAAGATATTATTTCTACATCACTGAACACTGGAAATTAAATTCTTTCTTGCAGCCACGAGAAGTAGATTTTGTCTTTGCGTGTAGTATGTCAGCATAAGACATGACTGGCTTTGGCATCTCTTCTTTAGGAACACATATTGTGTTTCACCCCACCCCTTCTTGTAACTACCAATTATAATGTTGACATATTAAGAGGTGGATTTCCATTGCTAGACCTTCTGGCTTCCTCTGGCATTGTGTAGGTCTATCAGCAAGGACAATACAATCCCCGACTGGATTTCAAGGTGAAGTTTATGAAGTACCATTTGTGTGCAGAGCAGAAAGGATTAACTATATCAAGAGTGATAAATTTATTATCCTTAAAGGGGATGGTATAGTAAATTGAATTTTTTAAGTTAATTTGGCTGTCTCTGTACTCAATGGCACAGCCAACCAGACTACAAGAGCAGCCTTTTAATATAATTGCACAAGCAGCAAACGCAGTCCCTTCGTAGCACACGTGATGATGACTGTGCCTCCAGGTACACTTTGGTGACTACTGACTAGTGAAAGCTGTCTTCAGGAAGACCATGTTCTTCACAACCATACAGTTCTTGACAGTGTTACACACACAGAGAGGACAAACAGTCTTGTCAGTTTTGAACTGCTGCTCTGAAGTGGGAGGTCACCACCACTTACTTTTCTGCAAAGGTTTTGGACTCCTTTCAGCATCAGGGCTTTACTGAAGCGTGAGTGTACTGGGCTTCAGCTTATGGTGCTGTTTATGCAAACAAGATAATAGTCTGTTCATTTTCTGCCGCCTCTCCATATATACAAGTGTTGTAAGTACACGTCTTTCCTACAGCCTTGACTCTCATTCCAAAGTTTTATACTTTACTTCACAAGATAACATGATAGTCTAAGTCCATAACACAAGCTTTGCTATAAGTCTAAAACACCATTACTCTTTACTCAATAATACAAGAAACACACAAATCAGGTAAAAAAAAAAAAAACTTTACCTTTGTTTCCTGGTTACTTTAACACATCTTTGGGTTTAGCTGTCCTGCACTGTGGGTTGGTCAGGTCCTCCTGCAACTTGTAGCTTGTCCTCAGCAGAGCAAGGCTTCTCTAGCTCAGGTCTCCTTTTGTAGTTGTGGTTGGTCCCCCAGTTAAAGCACTCCCCCCAGCTGCAAAATACTAGTTTTTTTTTTCCCCCCCCCCGTTTCTGCTCAGATTTTTGCATGTTTCTTTGGAATTTTGTCTTTTTTTTTAATGTGCTTTCCTTTCAGTATCTGGATTTTTTTTATTTGAGATTTAAATTTACTCCACATTCTGGTGCCCTGGCAGAGATACATGGACCAACAACACTCAATCTCAGGCATGAGCCAACTTCCTTCCCTTACCACGTGTGTGGTCAAAGGGAGAGTCATCAAGATGAGGAAGACCTGAGATTCCCCATCTGTGGGATGCAGTCTGGAGGCCCTTTGGGAGGCAGGAATATACTTTGAAGTATTCTGTAGTGCAGCCAATTATCATGATAATAGTTTCATTATTAACCGGAGTTCATAAACTCTCTGTAAACCTATTCCTCAGCTCACATTTTTTTGGTGCAAGAGCCAAGTGTTAGCTGGACAGATGGGGACCCTAAAGCTTTTGACAGGTTCTTTCATTTTTATTTCTTATTCTCTGATCTCTTCAGTCATGGAATTACACCCTGCAAGTGCTGTGCCTGCAAAGCATCAGGCAGACTAGTGAGTGCACTGTGAAATAACCAACATTTTGGGGTTAGCTTAACTAGAAATAGAGAGGTGATTTGAAGGTCCTGCTTCCTGCACTTTGGGGAGCTAAGTGTTCTCTCTTGATATTAATTATATATTCACTGCAAAGAAGCACTAAGTAAGATAAATAACATAATTGTCCAGCATTAGTTGCTGCCTATGAGACAGAAAATGTGGCTGAATGCCTAACGCATAGCCTGGAGCAGTGTACTCAGCATCACGCTGAATGTGTGGTTTCATGGTAAAGGCTTCAGCCAAATCAACAGCTTGTCCCGCTCCCCTCCCCTCTCCAGGTGGAGAGCCACCACCTCCCCTTTGGCACTGGTGGTTCACTGATTCAGTTCACTTGTAAGATGGAGCTGTGCTGCAAGCTCCTGGTAAGAAGGGAGAAGCTAGAAGATTCTAGCTAAAATAACACTTCACTTTATGCCATCATCATTAAGCCATTTCGTCATTTCCGATATAATGTCATGAATTTACATCAGTTTTCAAACTTTTATCACCAATGCATATTATTTAGTTAATGCAAAGGAACTTCTACTGAAGTTAACCTTCTAGGGAAGATCTGTAGTGGTGGATGTGAGGGTCAGGTAAGGCTTCAAGACCCCTGCCACCTGCCCACCTTCTGCCCAGCTTCTGACTGGGAGACTGATAGCTGGTGGCGCACGGATAGCGGAGCGTTTCATGTGCCTGGAAACATAAAATTGTTTCACACAGTGGGAAGCAGCACAGATCTTGGAAATGGCCTTTGATAGATTGACTGAGTGCAGTATTATTTTAGATCCCATCCAGATGTCCAAAACAAGTTTGAAAACAGTTAAGTCTCATGATATGACTGGGTCTAGATGTGCAAGCAGATAAAATAGCTTTCCCAAGGCTACACACGAGGCAGCTCCAAAAAACAGACAAGTCAGACTCACAGCTTTTTAACTAACCGTATTGTCAAAGCTCCTTTTTTTTGCTATGATTTTATAGCAGGGTCCCATGCCAACATTATTAACTTATGCTTGGTTCTTGCTCTTGTGCCAGTTTAAGCTTACAGTCAAGTTTCTAAAAGAAGGTCACTGTGTGCTGCTCAGATCCGTGGTACAATACCAGCTTTATTCACAAATAGGAAAGCCTTTACCACTAACTACAAGGGTACTTTATTTTTAGGTTATGTTTTCACTCACAGTCAGCAGAGTGATCTTCTGTGGCATTTGTTTCTTTTCTAAATTTGTTTTATTTTAACACTTGTTTTGAATAGCGCAGCCTGGCAGTGGCAAGTGTCTGTCTGGAGTCACGTGCCAGTAACATCCAGGGGCTAGATAATTCCACTTCTGTGGTTTGTGCTTGTAGCTAAGACTGGAACTGGATTATTTAAAAGATACTGGTTCTGAATGTTTTTTAAAATAGCCTTTATATAATGTTACTGTGATCATTTACTACTGTGGCCAGATTTCACAAGGTAGCCAAAATGGAAGTACACATTTAAGTTAATTTGCACTTGGAGCAAGTTGAACAAGAAAAAGACCTAATTGCTGTTCTTGTTCTTGTAGCTGCAAGTTATGACTCCAAACCTCTCAGCAGATACTTATTAAATGAACTATTCCATTGAGGAACTACCAAAGAATGTCTCTCTGAGCTTGACCACTAGCGATCAGAGTGTCATGAAAATGTTCCTGAGGTTTGAGATTTATTTGGCCCTTTATTGCCTTTTTAAGATAGCTACTGGTAAATGCAGTAAAATGTCCTGGGCTGATCCTGAACCTTAATAGCATTTGGAGCAATCAGAGAGTAGGTTTCATAGGATGCAGAGGATGCTGAAGGGCTGAGTGCTGTGCTGGTAGCAGGCAGGGAGCAGGACGGGAAGCAGCTCCTCAGCTGTTGTCTTCAGACTGGCACAGAAGCAAGAAGAGCAGGGATGTTTCTCATCCACACTGATGCAACCTCACACATACCCAGTAACCAGCCCTTCTTGTAGAAGATGCTTTGTTGGATTTTAGGTTCTTGAGAGAAAGATGCACAACAAGGGGTAAGGGCAGGGGAGCCGACTGGTCCCCAATGCTGTCCCTGCTGACTTGTTTGAGTGGAACTCTAGTAAAGAGCCCTTCCCTCTCTGTAAGGGCAGTACCCTTAAAAACACAGTGGAGGCAGCTTTCTACAGGAGGATCTGTAGGATTCAGCGGCCTTGTTTTGTCCTTTCCCCTTTCCTCCTCTGAGTTCACAGCATCATCTGCAGGCAGCACGACTCACTGTAGGTCCTGTGCACTGCGCCTAGCTTCCGCGCACTTGTTGTGAAACAAAGAGGTGGCTTCAGAAGGGGCAGCTTGCTGGTTTGGTGTGCTTTTGTCTTTTGAAGGGCGATCAGATCAAAATGCCACTTGCCTCAGGACACAGACCAAAAAAATGCAAGCCTAGCTGCCGAAGACAAGCTTGAACGTATCGCTGGTGGAGCCACCACGCACAGATAACTTCCTTTGGGTTGTTCGTTGGTCTGCTGTTTCACAGTGTATATGAAACTGCTTAAAAGCTCTTCGCCAAATGAGGAATGTAGGTTGTTTCTAATTATGTGACATGTAATCAAGCGTGACATGCCTACTTACCCCTTAGATGACAGCAAGCTTTATTTCCTTGAAGAGAGAAAGGTGGGAAACATTCAGGTGTTAAATAGCCTAAAGCCCGCAAAAGTTCTTCATTTCAGTATCCCTCTGGCTGGACTTATCTGTGCTAATTTCTATTAGAGGAGTAACTTAGTCAAAACAACTGGAGTGTGAAAAATGCCTGTGCTTTGGGCTTCACATTTTATAACTCAAGGTGTTTCCTCAGTCCCTATCAATCATGGCAACTGTTAATGCAAGAAAGCAAGAGCCCCTTCTCAGCATCTCAGCACAGAGAAGGGTTTAATACTGAGAGCTTTGTTCTCCATGTTAAATGCCTATTGACTTCTTTGGCCCAGGGAAATATTGATTTTTCTCTCACTTTCCTTACAGGCTCTGCTTTCTTTCCTGGTCGCTGTGCTGAGATCTTTGCCAAAGGTCAAAGCATTGGGAAACTTGGAGTCCTACACCCCGATGTTATCACCAAGTTTGAGCTCACCATGCCATGCTCTGCCCTAGAGATCAATATTGAACCCTTCGTGTGACGACGGGACTTTTATCCTCCTACAGCTGTCTGCTGTCACATGCAGCACCCTCTGCTCTTTTGTCTTTCTCTGCAGGGGACATCCGCGTATGATTTTATATTCCAATAAACTAGAAAAGCAGAGCCTGGCTCCGTGGGTAAATATGTTCCTTACAGTGCAATTTGGCTAGCTTCCGCAGGGTAAGAATGTGGCATCTTGGACTAAACCATGCCCTTAATATTTTTAGAGGGCGAGAGGGAAGAAACAAGTTGGGCAAAAGCCCAGTGTTGTACAAGAGAAATGTAATGGCAGAGCACATGACTAGTTTTCAAAATCAGAAATGTTCCGCAGACACAGCCTCATACTGTAACTGATTATGGCTGCATAACAGGAATCTCATTCTTTTCTTATTGCATGAAATAAGATAATTGATTAGAGCAAATGTTGAGTGAATGTGAGCAGAACTAAGGAGTTGAGCTTTTATTCTGTACGGTTGTCATGTGCTCATCAATGGCTGGGGGAGGAAAATAAACTTGTTTCATGAAAACCAGAGCTATTTTGTAAGCAAGATGTGTGTAATATCTGCTTCCCTACTCCAGACATAACTGTTGGTCCTTTATCATTCTAAATTCAGAAAGGGGAGGGGGTGGAATTAAATTTTTTCGTGGTTGATGTAAGCCGAGTGGTTTTTGAAGCTCCAAACCAAATAGGGGAAATGCATTTAAGAGCATATGCCAGTGCATGAGGAGCTGAAAAATATCAGAGCCTTTGTTTGACTGAGGCTGGCACCTTTGTCTGGGGAGGGTAGCGTGGTCCTTGCACTGACGTAGCTCCACCAGTGGCTTTCTGAACCCCAACAGCACAGCAGGGACCACGCAGCTTTTGGACAGTTTTTCCTTTTCTTGCAGTCTTGCCCCTGACAATATCTGAGAACCTCTGGTGGGCCAGGCTTTTCCTCTAGGCAGCTTTCTGTCAGCAGTTATGCTGCAGCCTGGCGCATCGTGCCTCTGCTAGCTGGGAAACTGAGAACATCCATCCGGCCCGGCAATGCCTGATACATCCCTCCCGGAGTGTCGGAGTGGGTGGCCAGCTCGATACTCTTAAGCAGGCTCTTTACGGGCTTGCTAACGAAGCTGGCAGTCCCTCATTTGCAATATTACAGCCATCGCTGATGGTGCAGGCTAACGCTAGTTAGGCTAACGCTGCATTAGGCCAACACGCTGTGGCTCGTTTCCGTTGCGAGACCCAGACAGGCCCTGATCCCAGGAGAGGACTGTCCAAGGACATCTAGGTGATGCTGGAGAAAGGTGTTGCAACAACTAGCTCATCGAGAAGAGAGATGGGCAATGGTGAGGGTGAGGTAAGCTGACAGCTACATGAGCTGCAGGTCGGCACAGAGCCCTGTCGCTGGACCCACGATGGCTTTTTGGGGGTAGCCCTGTTGGTAATCTTAACAGGTGGGAGGCAACAGGCAAGGCTGCTTGCTGCAAGTGTTAATCCAGTATGAAAAATGCACTACAGTTACCCATCTGGAAACCCTATGGTTCCCCTCAGATGGAAGTGTAGATTTTAATTATCTCTGCATGACAGACATTAAATGAGAATATAGCTATTGCCATACGTTGCACGACTGGCTCCAGTGCCCACAGAGAGTGAGAAAACTGCAGCTCACATTTTAGAGTCTCCCAAGGGATTAGCCAGCTTGTCGTTGGCAGGATCTCTCTCTCCGTGATGCCTATACAACTGTAACCAAGCGAGCCCGCAGTGTGGGAAGCAGTCTGTACCGCAGATGGTAAGTATTAACCCCCCCGTTTATTGGTGTGTCATGCACGGGGATTAGGACGACAATAAGGCAGATTCGCGTTTCAGCAGAGTACAGGCATATTTGTGTGCACTAAATCTATTTTTCTACAGAAGATTTTCTGACTCTCTGGGTGTCCCAATTCTCCTGTGAATTTACTGTCCTTTGAGTGCAAAGACTAGATTAGGCTGGGACTAAGGGCTTGAGCTGCAGTGGTATGTGTTGCCAAGCTTTGAAGGATCACTCCTTCTCCTTTTTCATACAGGAATTTGCCCGGATGTCGGTAGCTAAGTGCTCCACAAGCAGGACATCAGCTCTGTCCCAAGGAAGTAGCATTACTTGCTAAAAGTACAGGATGAGAATCGAGAGAAAGGTTAAAAAGCCTCTTCAGAGCCACTGACCCCTCTCACAGCGAGAAGCGATGCTCTGAAACTCAAGCTTTGCTGTAGTGCTGTGCTCAGGATTAGCTGTGAATCCTGACAAGTGGGACACTTCATAAAAGTCTAGAGTATTTATTGCAGGGTGTTGTCTTTCATAGCCCCGACCCAATTGTCTGATATTTGCAGCTTGCTCATAGCTGTATTCAGTAGTCAAGGTATCCAGCACCCAGCTCTGTGCTGGCGACAGCCACCGTGAGCTTTGCTGTTGTGCTTCTGAACCACAAAAGCCCCGTTGGGTCTTGGCCAAGGAAACGCATGCTGATGGTGGCAACTTCTGGGCAATTTTTGAACATCTTTTGAACTTGGTGCATTTCTTTAAGGAAGAGTTAGAAGGTTTTTTCACTAGTCGTTCCCAGTTATGAACTACTTTTGGCCTGTTCCTGCTGGCTGTGAGTGCTGGGTCATCGCTCAGGATCCCAGCACGAGCACCAAAGCCTGGAGAACTGGTGACAAATAGGTCAAAGCCTGCTTTGACTAGCTGGCTGGGAGACTGCTGGGTTCATTTCAGCCGGACGCAAGGACTGACATCTGGATTTGTCCTTGCTGTTCCTTGGTGCTGCAAAGACGCTTTTCAGAGCAGCAGGAGCCCTGAGAGCCTGTCTGCAGCTCCCAGCCACAGCTCTCTGCACTTGCCGGTCACTGCTGCTCTTGCCTGTGAGCGTTTATGTGAAGGTAGCGCTTGGGACTGTTTCCATCTCTGTCTGGCGGCGTCCTTGCTTGCAATTTAAATCATTCTCGGTTTAGCAGGTGAATATGGAACAGGCTGAGCAAAAGCAGCGGGTGCTGCCAGGAGGCTGCCACAGGGATCGCTGCCCTGGGCACATGCGACACCTCTGACCACCCAGCGACCCTGAAACCGAGTCGGGGCGAAGGAAGGCGAGCGGGGTGGCAGCGGGGACGGCAGGCCACGGCCGCAGGCTGAGCCAAGCCTGGTCCAGGCAGGCGGGGGGGAGGCAATGGGCTCTGGAGGAGCAGGAGCTGGGGGCACCAGTCGAGGTTGATGCCTCAGCGTGTTCTAGCAAATGCGCAGCATCGCACCCGCTGCTGAGCTGCACGTCCACCCTGCTCAGACGTGTACCCACGTTTCCCAACTTCTCCTCGCAGCAGGCGTTAGAGGGGTTAAAACTGAGACAGAGACCCTTTTCTTTTCTTCCATCCCCTAAATTAAATCACATGCATCCAGAACAGCAACCTGCACACTCACTTGTGGTTTTACATTGAAACTTGGGGGGATCTGGAGACTGGGGTCACGACAAAATTACTGCTGGAGAATTAAAACAGGCAAATTCAGTGCTTGGTGGTTTGTGTCTCAGTCCCCGCGGAGGGGTGCAGTAACATCAGGAGGCTGCCAGGGCAGCTGGCTGCGTGCTGGGGGTGGGTATCAGCGGTGCCCTGTGGCAGAAGGCAGCCTGGCTGGGCACCACGCGTCCCAGCAGGGTTTGCAGAGCGAGCGCCGTGGGAGGAGGCAGCCCGACGGCAGGACAGTGAGGAGTAAGTTGAGGCTGAGATGCCTGCTGCTTCCCTCTTCACAGCATTATGAAGGAAATTTAGAAGCAGCTCGTCTTGGCCCCACTCCTCCAGCTGAAGGTTGTGGGATGGAGCAGGACAGGACAGACAGGACAGGACTGAGAAGTGAACAGCCCCAGCCCCAAGGCTGCTGCAGCCATAGCTGGAAGGTGTCTCCTACCCCGTCCACATCAAGAGCGGCATTTTACTTTAAAAAAAGAGTGTCCATACTCAAGAGGATGCAGCTGATGCCCCTGTGTTACTGAGCACACAGCACGACCACCAAACCAGACACAAAACCTCATTTTCTACCATCACACGGGAGATGTGGAGGCATCTGGACTGCAGGGATGAAGAGGTGGGAGCACTTCCAAAGACAGCAAAGACACACATGGGTTTGCAGGAGGACCTGGTGCTTCAGGTTAATGAAATACAGAAAGGGTGACGTGTCTTACCTTGTCAGAGGATTTGTCTCTTCAGGTCTGGCCCTGCAAGAACTGCTGTTGTCCTGAGAACATCCCAGGAGCACAGCCTCAGCATGAAGCCCAGCTGAGAGCCCTGCCTGCGCCCAGCAGCACAGAGATGCTGCAGCAATCGGTGCTCACCCCTGTCAGCTGTGGGCACTTGGGGGTCCATGGGCACACCACTCCCAGGCAGGACATGGTGCTGAGGGGAGGATACAGCCCTACCCCGTTCCAAATAGGCATCCTTGACAATAAAACCTCATTAGGCTCCTCAACGAACACAAAATATTCTGTGGTTTATGGGCTGTCATGCTATAATTGCACGTATTAATTTAAAATCAAATTTAGCTTCCAATTAACTCTTCAATCTATTAGAGGTAGATAGTGCAGGTGAAGGAGACTGCAGGTGCCCAAGCGTCCCCCATCACTAATGACACAGCAGCTCACACATTGCCGTTTGTAAAGGACATAACAAAGAGCTGGGAGTAGATCAGTAGTATCTTTTTTTTAATTTTTTTTTTAAAAGCAGGGTGTTACTGCTGAGTCTGGAGGGGCCAAAGCTGGCAGCGAGGCTGCGCAGGAGAAGGGGGGTCTGCTGGGGAGGAGAGCTGAGGGGCTGCCTCTGGGAAGCTTTTTAAACTGCGACTCCTTGCCCATAGCAATCATTTACAAGTAGCAACAGAGAGCACAAAATGAAGAGAGAAACATCAGATTTTGCAAAATACGTGTATTTTAAAATTTGAACCAAGTACAGTTTGCCTGTGTTGTGGGAATCACATGCAGGTAAATGCTATTAAAAGGTAAAAATACTTCTGCACATACTTTATAAATCCAAGCATTTGTATATAATTTATAAAATCTTCATAGCATAAAATAGATGTTATTCAGAACAGAAATTTTACACGTAAGACTGCAGGAACATCCCTGTCAAACCATGCCTTTCTTGGGACAAACTGCTTCCACCCCACAGCTTGAACATGCAGCTTGCTCTCAAGTTTTTTACAAATTTTGCTCCCATCCACTGTGATGTGGCACCCACATGGGCCTTCAGCTCTGCCGTGAAGCTGTACATCGTAAGCACTCTTAACAGAGGGTGTTTTAAAGCCTGATGGCAGCACTTCAGTGGTGTGTGGGAAGGAAGGAGACGCAGGACAGGACCCTGCAGCTTTGGTGGCCCCAGTCCTGTGCTCACCAAAGCGTGCGTGTGAGCGGGCACGTGCCCTGCTGAGAGGCTTGCTGAAGCCATTCGCATGCACATGTGAAGTCCACACTGCCTAATTTAAAACGGTTTATCCACAGCCTGGGCAAACCTAAAAATGGTTGAAATTTCTGCTTGTGTTTCTTCTGGAGACTATCAACCTGGTTTTAAAATCGCAGGGCTTTCATGTGCGCGCCTCCTGCTCCTCAGACAAAACTCCCAGCTACATTTTCGGAATTTATCCAGATGGTCAATTGATGGCAAAGCATCTCCTTTACAGTCTTCAGGTTATTTTTCGTGCAGCCAAGAAGACAAGCGTGCACGGCTGAAAAGCTGGCTTTCACTGTACATTCTGCCAGGGAAAGGCACAGGGCCATGCTTGAAGCTCTGTGATCATAGCGTGTTATATTTTTCTAGCTAAGCGGACCACATTCACAGCCGTATTTCTCAACAGCTCATTGGTCCAACAGCTGATATATATTTTTAAAATAAACAGCCTGAGTTATAGCGACGGCCCCCCTATGGACACTCCTCAGCTGCTATCTACAAGTGCATACACGGTATTGCAAGATGCATGGAAGACCAACAGTAATGCTGTGCAGCACCAGAAAATGATGGTGTCCTGTCATCGCCACACATTGCAGTCACTGGAGTCACCACTCAGCTCCTTCCACTGTGTGGTTTAAGGACACTACTTGTCACCCCTGCACGATTGGAAGGACTTTGTCCCGTCCCCTAGCCAGGTGAACGGTTTGGACACAAGCCTCACCACTGTGATAACAACTCCGCTTGGTTGCATGTAGGCAAAGGACCCTTTAAGTGGAGGCTTGCTTATTAAAATCCAAGATAAACTTGTTACAAATCACTTAAAACGTTTTGTGTTGAGTTTTTCTTTCTTCTGGTTTACTTTTTGGTTTGTGGCTGGGTTTTCTGTGAGGGATTGCAGTGGGTTAAACCATACACACAGAACTACCCAGATCTGGCAGTGCCATCAGAGGACAGTATGACAAGTGACAGGTACAATAGCAATCAGATTTCTTCAGGGAAGTGCTCAGCCATACCCAAGCATGGCTGTCTCCGACCTCTGGCGACTGTGGTTGCTGAAGAGACCTGCCATCTTGGCCAGCAGGACCCTCCCACCGAAGCCCAGCGCAGGAAGGTGCCAGCACTTGGAGAGCCTCCACCTCCCTTCACCTCCACCTCCCTTCACCTCCACCATCGCCGGGGACAGTGGAGCACAGAGCTCTGCATGCCCCGAGGATGGCACCTCACTCTTGGCTGGTTGCCTCTTCCCACACCACACCAGCCACTCGCTCCCCCCTGCCCTCCTGGGCTTGCTCTCCCTCTTTGGCAGGAGCAGCCCCACCGCCAGGCAGGCGTTTTCACAGCCCGCAGCCGGCATCCCACAGGCACAGCCACACTTCCCAGCACCCCAACCCCACGACACACTAGCTGCTGCTGCCGCTCCAGCAGGGATTTTGGCTTTGTACTCTGTGCTTGTCATCTTTAGTCGTCTGGGTCTGGGGTCTCTAATTATGGGACACGGCGGGGTCAGCAATTCCTAACCCACAGTGATTTGTGTACAGCCATTCCCGTGACTCTTTTAAATTGGGTATTTTAGGCTAGTGCAGAAAGGCACAAGATGCTTTTTGGTGAAGTTACCAGCCTTGAGGGACTCCTGGCATCTCTGGAATGGTGGTGTTATACATGGCTATGTCAGGAAGGTGCTGCGCTCACATCAGTCCTAGCAGCTCGTGCAGCAGCGGCACAAGCACGGTAGCAGTGAGGCCAACCGAGGAGTACGTTATGAATTTATACGGCACTTCCACTTCCAGGCGTCTTCGGGCTTCCAGGTCGCGAATGGGAAACTTGTACCAGTAACACAGCATGCCGAGGACAAGACTCTTCATAAGCCAGCGTGTCAGTAGAAGAACAAGGATCCCTACAAAGAACCTGGCTAGCCCGACCACCACTGTTTTACTGGTGATCAGAGGAAATCCAAGCTGAAAATTTTTGCTGGTGTAGGCTAGCGCAGTATACTGGTTATTTAACCAAAATCCCACAGTTGCTCCAGCTCCTGCTCCTAAGATAGTCGTGGTGTCTCCCCTGGTAGGGCTGTAGTAGTCCAGTTTGGGGTAGTTGTAACATAGGACAAGAGGCACAGCTATGGAAAGCACTGGGCAGAAGGGACTAGTTAACAAGAAGTGATCGATCACGTCCCACGCAGGGTACAAGAGCACAAGCAGCACAGTCGAGATCAGCGCTCCACCGATCACATCCTAAAAAGAAATCAGTTTTAAAAGCTTTGTGAGACCTGGAAGGCAGAACAGGAATTCTCAGGTGATGACAAAAGACCAGTATCTGCATCCACGAGCACACAGCAGCAGAGGAATGCCCTGAATTCCCAGTGCTGGCGCTGTCCATGCACAGTGACAACCCGAAGCCTGTGCTAAACGCAATGTGACAATCTGTGAACCCAACCTTAGCCTTGTGTGTGCGAATATATCTACTGACTCACATTTTCCCCTGAACAAGTGACATTCTTCCCCTCACCTGCTTTCATGCTTTAAGGATACTCTCCACCTACAGCGTCAGTGGAAAAGGCACAGCTCCATCTCAGGGACGATGTCACAGTCAGCTGCCTTCACACAAACCCTTCCTCTCCCATACCCCTGCAAGTAACTTCGTTGTATCAATAGGATTGTCACCTCCTTGCTTTGCCTAAACGGGAGGCTGCTGTCTGTTGTCAGAGACAATCCAGGAACACAGGCTCTGGGGGAGAAGAGCACAGAGCTGGGGGACATGGTGCGTGTGCCCTGATCCCCACCAACCGCGGCCAGAGGTAGGCACCCCCAGGCAGGAATACATCAAGGGGAAGTTTGTTGCCCAAGCCTCTGAAATCCGGCTTGCAGTTAAGCGCCAGAGGCAAGCACATAGTTAAAGCACATAGTTAAAACTTAATTTATTAACAGAGGCAAGTCAGGTGTTTTGAGAACTTGATTGCTGTGGACCGCAAGGCTGGGAAGGGAGGCAAGAGGGAGCCCCTGGCAAAAGCCGTGAGAGCAGCCAGATAAAAAGCAACACAACAAGCAATATAAAAAGCAATATTACAAGTTTTCCTCTCGCAACGTCGCTCAGGAGGCAGCAGAATTTGTATTCTGACCATGAAATACCCTGCAAAAGCTGGAGCTGGTCACAGGCAGAAATGTCCTCTTCTCAAGATTGAATCTTTTTCACCAAGTCGTGACAGTTGACTGCAACCATGCTTGGCCACAGTCTAAAATGAATTATTTATGAGAACTGCATTTACAGTTAGGTAGCTTAGGTAGTTTTTCACAACAGAAATAATTAATGACTTTCTGGTATAAGTCTAGTACAGCTGAACTTCAGCTGTTTACAACTTCCAGGCAATAAATTCACAGGACATTTGGTTTTAAGCAACTCCCAGAGCCATTTTGCATATTCCTAATACCAATTTCTACATACATTTATTCCCTCGTCCATGACATGAGGATAGCCATGGAAATACACCAAGTTGGTCACGGATGTCTACTATGTGAAATACCATTAGGTGTCAATATTTCACAACAGCAACATAACCCATCTTATGATAGCAATTTTTAGACTATGACTTTACACACAAAGGCGTGTTTTGGCTCAGTACTGAGTAACTGACTCAACACGGAAGAGCTGGGGGTTGCTCCCAGCACTGATGCTCAGAAATCCCATCACCCCGTGTGCCTCCATTTCCCACTCCACTGTTTGTCCACCTCATATCAGAAGACAAAGTCCTGACATCTCAATATCCCCTCCATGTGTGATTAAGGCATGACTCTCAAAAGCTGTTCACATGCTTTTCTATTCCAATTTAAGATATGTAGCCGAACATTAACATTCCCCTAACAAACGCTCTGCTCTGATTTACCCAGCTGACTCCAGCAGCTCCTAGCTGAGGCGCAGACAGCCTCTATTTGTGGACCTTATTAAAGTTTTCTAAATTTTATTACCCTCCTGTTCAGCCCCAGTACAGTAACACAGCTCCTGTAGTTTTCAGGTAGGACCCAGGTAACCAGCTCTGCTCCCAATGAATGGCTTATACCAGTGCTCTCCAGGGTGGGTGTGCAAGACAACCCACCGGGCTCTGGAAAGAAAACGCTTTTTGCACCACTAATAAGAACATAAAAAAGATATATATTTTTAAAGTAGTGCTTATTTCATCCTTGTCTCATCCTTTTTTAATTCATATTTTTGTGTATGTTTTGTAATCTACATATCAGTACAGTAGTACATGTATATAATTCATAAGTCACTATATATGTGTTGGGGTTGCGTGCTCAAAAATTTTTTACTGACAGGGGTGCACAATCAAAAAACTGTGGAGGCAAGTGGTTTATTCTGTTTTTTTCCTCTATCCACCAATATATGGGCTTCTCATCGTGTAGACTCCTTACTCAAAGCTGCTGGAGAGCACAGGACATTCCCAGCCATGGCCGTTAGCAGTGACTCCCTCTGGCTCTGGTACACACGGGCAGAGGTTTGATTTTCTGAACACCCAGAAGAGGTGGGCGAGTTCAAGATCGACACTTTACAAAGATATATAGCTGTGCAGAATTAATGGCTTTCTCCCCTCGCCTGTTAAAATGAGGAGAAGACAGGAAGAGAAGGGATCACTCTGGTTTCTGTGAGAAAAACTGCTTTTCTGGACTCTCCCTGCTGTGCACCCGGGAGCGGGGACCTCAGCTTTTCCCGGGGCTGAGATGCTGTTAGCACTCCCAGGAAGTGCATTCTTGCCCATCTGCTGTGTAAACAGATTAGCCAAACCCACAATTACACAGGAATTTTTAAATGAGGACAGGCACGAGTTTTGCTCAAGCTGCAACACTACTGGCAAAGCTTAAAACCTCCCGTTTCCCTGCTGGGATGCTCCAGCTCCCTGGGCACAGGCAAGTCCTCCACCAGCTCCATCCCTTCCCAAAAGCCACCCACCACCATGCAGCTCACCCCACTCCCCCAGCCTCCCCGCAGCCACGGGCTGGGTTCCGCACTGGGGAGGCCTCACTCCTATTGATCAGGACTAGAAAGCTGGTGTTTTGCTTTGCTGCGTGAAGAACAGGCCAGGATTGGGTTTAGGCCAGGGTTGGGTTTCTAATGCCACAAGCCCTGGAAGTCATTTCCCTCTGCTAAGGCTGCATGAAGAAAGACAACCAAGGACACATCCTGGCGTGGGCGATGCCAGGGATGTAGGGCCATGGGTACTGGCACCACCTTAGCCATGCTTGTGCTGGGCTGGTTTTTTTTTTGTTTGTTTGTTTCACAAGGTCTTAGAGCATGATTAGTTTTAGGATTGCAAAAGGCAAGACTGTTCTATGCTCTTCCCATTGGAACTATGGTTGGAAATGTGAACGCTCACATAGGGCCACCAGAACATCCAACCAGCACCCCAAGCATGGTGGCACTCCAGCATCTTCCCAGATATTCCCAGTCAAAGCAGAAATGACACTGTTCCCGTTCTGTCTTGTATTGCCCAAATTCCTTTCATGCTTTCGTCGCCAGTGGGGGCCTGGACAGAATCTCTATTTGTTTTCCACTCCTGAAGGTCACTCTGCTTCACCCCACGAGGACTGTACTGCCACGGTGTGTGAAGTGATGCCAATATGTTGTTTGCATATCAGCTTCAAAATATTTAAGATCATTTCAGGATTGACGGTGGTGTTAAAAGCCCCAAGACACAACCCAGCAGAGGACACAAATGACAACAAACCCCAGTCCTAGCGTCTCCAACTGGTTTTTGTTCCTTAAAAATAACCCCTAAAATGTTACAGGTTCTCTGCTTCAAAACGTATCCAAATTTTTGCTTTGCCCTTTCCAGGTAACTCCAGATTCCCTCTTCTCCAGTTCCTCAGACTCCATCATTTAAGACCTAAAAGGAAGGGCCCTGCCTGTCCCCTGCTTCTCCACAAACATGGGATATTCTTGTGTTACAGGGGTGAAGGTAGGTTGCTGTAATTAAATTCCCTCCCAGCAGTGCAAGTGCATTGCTCCATCCCTTTCTCCGGCGGGGTGGTGGTCTCCTGCTCACAGCCCAGGAGCAGGTGTTTGTTGCCCTTTCCCTAGGCGTAGCGTTCATTCCCACACAGTGATAATGATGCAGATGGCTCTCACACAGGCACAGTGCATCTCCAGAAGGTCTTTAATTGTAACATCTCTTCTACTGACATGACTGTGCTTTTTGAGGCTGCTCCTGATCCCAAAGCGATGCAGCAATGCTGAAGTACAGTCTGATTTTTAGACCTGAGACTACAGAAGATGAGCCCTTGCACCAGAGCAACCACCTTGCCACTCCTTCTCTGGTTCCTCAGTGGGAAAAATATTTTACCCATTCATTTGCTTTACTAAAATATTATGATCGCTTAATACATAATTATATCCTGTTGGGATTCATTTTCTATTAAGACCTCAGTTAAAAATCCATTAAACAGAGGCCAGTGGCTCAGCTGAGCGGCTGCTGTGCCTCAGCCCCGCAGTATCCTGGGTCCCCACGCAGCGGGTGGGCAGAGGTAAGCCGCCCCGGCATCCTGGGGTGGGAGCCAGCCCTTCACGTGCGGCAAAGGTCTCTGAACTGTGCTCTTTCCCTGAGAAGAAGCTGTCACTGCAGGTGGGATGGACAGCACCACAGAGAGAGGGGCTGTCTTTGGGCAGCAGTGACCATCGGGCACTTCCCCAGCTCAGTCCCCACCCTGGCACACACAGGATGAAGACCCCAGCGAAGTGCGTTTGCCCTTCTGAAAGGCGGCAGTGCTCACAGTTAGACTAAGGAGATTTTTTTTTATTTTAAAGGCCTTTTTTATCATGTCAAAGGCACAAAGGACTTTTTCTTCTTTACCCTAAAATCCATCTAAATTTAGAGGAGTCTTTCATTATGATGGACCAGCAAAGGAAGTACATGAAGAATTTTTAAGGACTGACTTAAGGTCACTAGCCAAGAAAGGGTGTCTCCAGCTCTGATTTAAGATACTGTTTTGATCCACCAGGCCTGGAAGGGAAGGTCAGGCTATATTTTATAGATAACCTTAATCTCATAAGGGCTCCCTTTCTTCCATTCATCAAGCCTCCTTATTACAACAAACATAATTATTACTTAGTAAAAAAAATGCAATTATTTATGCATACGCAACCCACAAACAATGCATATGAAATTCCTGCGGGGAAGCAGCCAGGAGTTTTTATCCCCAGTTAGGCAGTTGGACCACCCCTCCGTCTGCTATATGTAACAAATCAATAAAGTTTCCGCTCGTCAGGACGAAACCAGCTACTGCCTAATCAAAGTCACACGGAAATCTGTTCTGAAGCAGGGCTGACATCTCTAAACAACTGTACCCCACAGGTCTGTCACATGAAGTCACTGGTACATTATGAATGTTTTCAGACAAAGTATTTGCGCATCTCCATTCTCTGAAAATGGATTTCCCATCAGCTGAAAACAAGAAGCTTGTGATAATATTTTTTTAAGTGCCATCTCCCCGTGGGGTTACACGAGCCTCGCTGTCCCCCAGCGCCCCAAGGGCAGCTCACTTGTCACGCTTTACCCTCTCCTCCGCTCCTGCCTGACTCACCCACCTGCTGTTCCTCCCCTGACACTCCCAGGCTAAACCACCCCAGCACCTTTCCTGCTGACAACACTGATACTATTGCACAAAAGGCTTAGCTAAGGAGCCGCCTGGGTTGCCCAAGTGCATTCCTGGCAATTAAGGTTTCCAAACAGAGAACTCCAGTCCAGCTGCCGCACCGACCTCGCCCGCTCCTCCGCCCGCACGCTGCGGCTGCCCTCCTGGCACAGGGAACGTCCCTGCAGGCTCCGATAGCCATAGCTGGAGGGCTTCCTCACAGCTGCCTTGGAACACACAGCCTGAAATTCAGTGGCGTGGCTCCCGCATTCCTGCAGTGGCACGGCCGGGCGGGATGTGCATCAGTGGGAGAGCGGGAGATGGGCAGCGCTGTAGGTACAGCCAGGGCGGTGCGGGGCATCCTTACCAGCACCGTGTGCATCCCTGTGTAGAGCCTGCTGAGACACACCAGCGTCGAGAACACAAACGCCGCGGCCAGGCCGAGTTCAAACGGGTACTGCGAACAGGGAGAAAAAAAAAATTAAAAAAAAAATCACATATTACACTGTTATCCACTTTAACATCAGTAGCTATCTGAAATCAAGCGTCCAAGCAGCCAGACTGACGTAAGGATCTCAGTGGCTCCTGGGCTGTACTTTCGCAAAGAGATTAACCTGACCTGAGACAAGGCCTCACACTGGCCAACATGCGATCCTGCTGGAAGGGCATTTCGTTATCTACGGTGCCCGCTTTTGCAAAGGTCTAGTCTTATTGTGGGAAAACCTGAGAAACAGACACTATTTGCAGAGTTTTATCCCACAATATCCACCTCCAAAATCCAGGTTAGTGCTGAAGACCTGAAGGAGAACAGACACAGCATGTTGTACGAACGATGCCCGAGGCTGTCGAGCTGCAGCCTCAGCTCACCCGAGGGGAAGGTGACAGCCGCAGAGCCTGACCGCTATCTGCGATCGATAGTCCTGGAGCAGCAGCTGGGAGGGGAAAGCCAGTGTCTGGGCTGGAACCGCAGCCCAGCTATTAGAGCAGTCAGGACCACTCTTCCCTCTGACACTTAAGGTTTAATTGTCTTCTTATGAAGCTGGTGTTGCTTAACTCTAAGAGTTTCCTATGAACATGGAAAGAACTGTTGAAATAGATCAGTGTAAAGAGGAAAAAAACCCCACACATTTGGTAAAGAATAAGCTTAACATATTAGCCCTTAATCCACTCATTTAAATCCTGAAAGCAGTGGGCTGGTGGGATCCTTTCAGGCTATAAAGGACATTTTTCTGAAAAAAATAAACCAACCCCAAAAATAAATAAACAAAATTAATTCACCTGAGTTGACACTGGGTCTCTACGGCTGAGAGGCTGATGACTGACCAGGGTGGCCACAGGTCAGCGCAAAAATCCTTCTGTGGAAATTTTAAGCATAACAACTCACTTCTGACCCTTTCCCCCCTGCAAACTCTAGTCCTTGAAGTAGAGAGCTCAGATTCGGCTGCAGATGTCACTCCCAGTTCATAAAACGCTGCATTTTCCTCACTTCTTTAAGCCTTCGGAGGATTTATGCCCACTTGATTCATCCCTCAGCAGGCAGCCTGGGACCTAGTCCAGGTCAGTAATTGATGACTGGGGCAGCTTCAGAAGACAGCAGCATAACGTACTGGTAGATATTCCCTCTTAACAGAAGCAATTAAATAATTTAATTATTTTACAGCAGCTTTATAGTTTCATGACAGTTTGCAAGAAGCACAAGACAGCCTGTGAAGATCTACGTCTCCCACTGGCAGCTTATCAACTGAGGAAGAGGAGAAAGTGTTGCTGCCCAGGTCTTTTTGGCAGATCTGACACACAGGATGGATCTGACCTTCCAGGGCTGACAAATATCCCATCTTATGGCTCCTCATCCCCATCCCATCGCGGAGCTGCTCCAACCAGTTCCCATCCCATTCCCAGGCAGCAGGAGGCTGGTGGCACAAGCTTGGGCACCACTCCCCCGAGCACCGTGACAGGAGTAAAGCCCACTGCTTCCTGGCTGGGACCCAGGGAGTCTGGAAGCTAAATTAATTCAGAGATCTGGGTGTAATTCAGATATCTCTGTTTCTAGAAGTCACAGCCCCAGGACATGGCACCATCCATCAAGTGGGTGGCCACCTTTTGTCCCTGCACACATGCTGGCACCATGGGCAGGACACCCAGGGACACTGCAACAGTGAGACCTCCAGCCATGCTGCGAGCCGTCTCAGTTACATGGCGTTGTCTTTGAAATGCACTTGAGAAGGCTGAGAAACACGCTTAAATACGATTCAACCAGGAAGTTACTATTGCTAGAGTACAGGAAACACATTTGGATTCATAAAATGAAATTAAAATAATCATTGTGGAGAAATTAGTTTCCAGGAAGTAAACCTTTCAGAAGGATAAAAGGCTGAAGGTTTGGGGAAAATAATTATGAGATCTCCCCAAGCAGCCTACAGCTCCAGTGCAGTGAAACTGCTGTCACTTCTCTGAAAAACAGACTCTCAAATCGTGGTGTGTGCTATTAGTCCAACACAGGTTAGAGCCAGGGTATTTCCAAGGATGCTTTTCCTGCACCATACAGAACCCAGGTGACGCAGAGCTCCTGTGGTTTCCCTGGGAGCCACATGTGAAAACACAGCGAACCCACCAAACCACGGCAGGGCAGCCCACCTGCGGCTCTGAGTGGGCTTCGTGCTAAAGAAAAACTTCTGTTGAATTTCTTCTTGTGTCTATTATTGGCCAGCTATAGGCAACAACAGGGAAAAATACACATCTGTGAAAATAAATACAGAGCTCCTCTGGAAGCAGCAACATCTTTGGATTTGCTCATTTTCTGTAGCTTGCTGGAAACAGACACATTTTTCTTTTTTTTTCTTTTGGTACCCCCTACCTTGTACTGGTTTATGGTTGCAATGAGAAAGGAGAAAGAGATGGCGGTGGCTGCCATGGCGTGGGTGGAAGGCATCCCGTACTCTGCATCCGTCCTCATTTCCAGCTTGACGACAGGTGGCGAGAGGGGCCGAGGCCACTTCAGGATGTCCTTGGAGACCTGGCCTATGTACATCACTATCTGCAGAGAGCAAAGGCCATGGGGCTGTCAGTCACCACGGGCAAGCCCTCCTCAGCCCACCCAAGAACCATCTCTATTTTTGCACTTTTTTCCTGCAAAATCCACCACCCCAAGCGCAGGATTTATCCCTGAATTATTAAAGGCTTTTCCATTATCCCAGTCAGTGCAGGGAGAAGCAGTTTTATTGCACCATGTTGTAACCTGATCAGAAACGGGACCAAAAGGAGGGTTCACTGACAAGACGCATCAATATGGGATGGCGTGAGATGGACAGCTGGCTCCCACTCCACACTAGAGAATTTTAAGTTTCCTCCCTATCACTTACAACCCCTCTCCTGCAAAACAGTTTTAAGAGATATTTTTCCACCACAGCTGGCAGCACCAGCTCCGGGAGGGCACCACCAGATCTCCTGCTCCAGCAGCTCCCACCCCACCCACCGCATGGGAGCTGCAGGAACCCTGCTGGGACACCCCATCAGCATGGTTATTAAATAAGAGTCTTGGCATCCCCGGTGAGGCAGCAGGGAGGAAACGGGATGAGCAACCTAAAGTACCAGTTCTCCTGCCCGACTTCCCAGCAGCCAAGAGCTTTTGCGCACTGCTTGAGGCACCAGAGGTTTAATCAAGGACACCATTAATTAGCCACCTGAGCACTGCAACCCAGTGACTTTGGGGGGACATATTGCACTCTGGGGTCACTGCAAGCAGTAGCAATGGGAAGCAGAGGCAAGAGGCAAAGCTGGGCAGCAGCCCTGAGAGGTGCAGCCCACCCAGCACCTGCCGTGCTGACATCCTGTGCTCCTCAGCACCCTCTCCCAAGAGCATCCACAGCAAGAAGGATGTGAACAAAAATCACCCAGCCTGTCCCTTGGAGCATGTATTTGCTTTCTGTTGCCACCCTCCACCCTGTGGATAGTGCAGCCAGGCATATGCAAAGCAAGCTCTATAAAACAAAGGAAATATTTTTTTCTTTTTTTTTTTCTTAAATACAAAAGTTGGGTTTACTGGCATCTGCCATGAAAGCTCAGCTGCTGTGCGAGACGGCTCACTGTTCTGCTTCTCACACTTCCGCTAGCAAAGGAGGGGTCTCAAAATAACATCCTCCCCATGCTGGTGTTAGCCATATGCCAGAACAGCAACATGGTTGTCTGCTGCCACATTTGTCACCAGCCACATTACATCCCTCTCTCTCCCACCAGCCATTTAAAAAATGGCTTCACGTTAAAAGAAAGACGTCAGGATTCACAAATCGGGACCAGGAAAAGGCCAAAATGTCACGTTCCGTCATCCCCCTCTCTACGGCAAAGCACATGCCGCTGGGAGCGCTGGGCTTACAGCCAGCACCAGAGCCTGTAAAAGTGACTGCTGGTGCCTTTGTGTCCTTTATCCTTGTCGCATGAATCACGTTACCACCTTATTATCAGCACCGGCGTGGCACGCCTGGCTGCTCCCACCTCACCTGGCATATGGGGCAGAGGGCTGTTGGCAAACACCCTGCCCCACTGCTCGCGGAAAACAAAGGCTCAGGGAACAGTGTCTTAAGGAAACCACTGCGGGGGGTTTATCTGGATAGTGCCTCCAGCTTCCAAATTGATTCAAGCACATCTTTGGAAGTTAATGAAATTCCAGGGCGGAAAGCAAAATCACTCTCTCTGACAGAACACAGAACGTTGAGGCTACCACTTGTGATAGCATCTGAGAGGGCAGGGAGGGCGAGCCAGTTTATCAGCAGTCCTCTGTAATGACGACTTCCACTTAGAGAAGTATTATTAGCACTAGTACGTAAGAGTATTACAGAAAGGGAAGTGAGTCATCTTTGAAATGAAGGCCATGCTAGGACTTCTCAGATGGTGACAAACAGGCTGAGTGCTGGAGGTGGTATGGGTAAGCAAGACTACCAGGCATCCTTGCAACACCTTCCTTCCTGGCACTCCAGATTAAATTCTGACCCTTCTATTTTTTAAAGACATGTATTATATAGACATGTAGAATAACAAAAGGTAAGATAACCCCATAAAATACAAAGAGGAGTCCAGAATAGTTCAGACTGATCACCGATATCTGAAGCACCAGACCTTTGCACCTTTTAGCTTATCTAGGTGCCGTGCACATGGTTTTACACACAGTGTCCTGGATTATTTGTCAGCAGCACAGCTGTGGGTGTGGTAAAAACATCCCCCATGAGCTGAACTGGCAGGCTTCCCCAAGAAAGTGAAAGATGACAAGTGCATCACTGCTAAAGCCACCTAGCAAAGGCATTGGTCTGGCTCACCCGCCTCCCCACGTGCTGCTCGCAGGCAGCTGGAGGAGCACAGGACTCCCCAGGCTTTGCGCAGGCTCCTCGGCTCACAGCTCTGCACAGCAAGAAGCCCAGAGCTCCTGCCAGACCTGCCTGGGGAGGGCGGAGGGGTGCCCTCCCCACGGCACAGAGCACTGGCTGGGAGGTGCACAGCCCTCACCAGCCCATCCTGCCAAGGACCAGCACCCAGCTGGCAACTGAGGGCAACGCCCCTGCGAGAGCATCAGGCACAGTCTGCCAGAGCCCAGCCTCAAATAGTAAAAAACAAACAAACAAACAAGTGGGAGGCCAGCACCGATGCAGTCATCACATGGCAAGGGGTGTGCAGAAACACTCTTACAGCATTATATTTAATTGCAGGATGTATCTGAATTGCACTCTCTGCTGCTCTCAGCTCCTGAGGATGGCAGGCACCTGTCCTGAGTAAGTGGCATCTTCTCTCCTGTGCCACATTTCATTATTTCCTGACCTTATGTCTCTCCCATTTAGGATTTATTCAAACAGTCCTGGGAAAGAAAGCAAGCAGCCTGAAAGTTTTGGCCCATTATAATCTTTTTTTGACCTAGCAGACGAGAAAACCCCCGTAACAGACATTGCGAACCACAGCCACTGAAGCACCGGAAAGGAGGAGAAGGGAGATGGAGAACTGAGCATGGGGGACAGACTAACAACCAATGCAGAGCTAAGCCTCACCTACATTTGACTTGAATTTTCTATTTGTGCAATATCAGAAATCTTTGAGAGCCCTGGAATAAATTTAACACGGGCAGAAATTCCCCCAAGTCCCAGGGGATTCCCCCGAACTGGGGATTGTTCACGGGACTGGGAGACTGTGCTGTGACTTCCAGTCTGCCCTAGGTCAGCCAAACAGTGCATTGGCGATGGCTTTGGACATATAAAGAGGGGAGGGTAGGTTAAGGCTTGTCCCAGGAGCACGTCACCTTGCTGATGGGCACCAAGTTTCTGCAATGCAGCGTCCACAGCAGAGTGATCCCTCAACCCGCAGCACTGGTCTTCACCCAGCTCCCCTTTCTTCATAGGGGCTGGGAAGATTTCGGGAAGAAGGAGGGGCCAGGCTCAAACCACGCTCAATTAAGGTTTAAATTAAACCATTCCATAAGTCTCCACATGCCCGGGTACGTGTCCACTGAAGGGGTCTTCAAGCCCAAAGCTGAACATTGGAGAGAAGAGGGGACAGCAGGCCCTTGAACACTGAGTGAGCAGACACCCTTTGCTGTCTCGTAGCCATGGCAAACAAGAGGAGCCTTGAAGCAAAAAATTTCTTCATGCTTTATTTTTCTGTTTGCTTCTTCCTTACATTGCTGACATTTTTTACCTAGAGTGCTGTATTACAGCTCTTGCTGCCATTCTTCCGTATTTATTTCTAGCACAAGCTCTCTTCCACTCCATCCGAGTGATGCAGATCAACCAAATTTTCTGCAATGCTAGTGGAAAATGGTTTGCAGACATCTTCAGCATAAATAATTTTAATTTGCACATTAATAAGTACCTCTGTCTCTGCATGGGAAATTTGTCTGAACATGAAGACTCCCATTACCAGAGCAACAAAGTCAAAGCCATGATGGATTGTGCAGGACACAATTAGCTGGAGAAGATAACTACACAGAAACACATGGGAATTTAGTTGAGATTCCACAAAAGCTGCTGGGATAGGCATGGCTAATTCCCTTTACTCTGAAAGCTGACACCAGCAGCTCCATTTACGGTGTACCTCAGGCTGTTCAAGTGTTCCAAAATAAAACTTAGCTGTTTCACACCTGTACAAAGGTGTGTTGGCAAACAAGGGGGGCTGCTCGGCCTGGCAGGGAGGGAGGAGAGCTGAAGTTCAAGTGTAGGAAAGGGAAAAGTACCACAGCTCAGCATCGCAGCCTTCCCAGCACACAGGACACCCACAAGCAAGGCCCAGAGCTGGGCAGAAGCAAAGTAATGATGCTCTTGGGCATCAGATAGGTCCATATGGGGAGCTCTTGCCCTGAGAACCCCACCACAGAAGCACCCTGTCAGAGGAGCCTGTGCGGCTCTGCTCTACCTCTGTGTATCCAAATCCTGCAAGCTATGGTTGTGACAAGTGTCGTGATGCGAGTCCTTACTAAAGAAACAGTGGCCCAAGCAAGGGGACCATGGCACAGGAGCAGAAGTGTGATGGAGGAGTCAATAGCAACAAACATGCCCATGAATGAGGCAGGGAAATGTCACTTTCCTTCCTATATTGAGGTGTGCACATGTATGTGCGCAAGCAGAAGTTGCTTAGGTATCCTGCCATGGTGGTGACCCTCAGGAAGCTACGTCAGGTTCCCGATATTTGCAGCATCACTTGTCAGTGGCACGGCAGGACCAGCTGGAGATGTGGGAAATGAAACGCAGCCCCTGCTTCTGCAATGCCAGGTGCTACCGCACCAGCCTGTCACGCTGCGGTCCTGCCGGGAACACGATGCACCAGCCTGGCGTGCTGTGGTCCTGCTGGGAACACGATGCACCATGCTGTGGTCCTGCTGGGAACACGACACAGCAGACTGCGCCAAAGCTGTCGTCACTCCCAGGTATCCTGCATTTATAACTGCACAGGCTGACCACTTGGGCCACGGCAGCAAGCCTGACATACAAGAGCATTTTTTTAACCCCAAGCCCACAAACACACTATTATTCAGTTTTGGATTTTTTGAATTTCCTTAAACAAGCCTGCCCTTCTCTCACATGCATCTGTGCTCCCCCGGTGCTGTGAAGATGACTCTGAAGTCAGCAGAACTAAATCCTTACAACAAGTGCAAGAAGCATTAAAAAACAATAAATACTTGGGTAAAGGCTTCTTACTTGTTCTCTCAAAGGGTTTGAGATGTACTGCTGTAAGCAACTTAAAACCAAGACTTGCCTCAAACTCTGGTGCCTGCCAGCACTGCTGGGGGGGCCTGGGCTGCCTGATGGGAACAGCAATCCCTTACAGCTGAGGCATCAGGTGAAGGAAAAGCAAAGCTTCATTGACACTTTGCATCAACAGTATCACGTCTTACTACACAAACGCAATTAGCAGTTGCTATAGCAGCGCGGCAGCTTCTGTAGCCTTCCTCTGAGGTTTCCTCCGACCTTGCTCTGAGTCATGTCTATGGTCCATCTCCAAAAGTACATCCTCACCTGCAGCTTCATGCTGGGGTGAACAAGAGGAATCCATCTGTGAGATTTAACAAACCTTGCTTTGTTGAACAGTGACGACTCAAACTCGAGGCACTGGCACCCACATAGGTCCAGCTGCCAACTTGCTTGTCCCAATATCTGCAGGGGTTCCCTCTGGAGTGAGGGGCTGTTCCCCTCCCTGTGGGCATCAGAGTCCCGTACAGTGACCCAGCTCCTTGACAGTCACAGAACTCTGGCATTGCTTTAGTAATTGAAGAAGTGGTTCTGCTCACCTGCAGGTGTTCCCCGGCACTGCCAACGGTTTTCCCTCACCACTCCTGCAGTCTCTGTGGGCAGCGCTTCCCTTGCAGGAAGCAAGAGAGCTGCGTGTAGGTTGACCACCATGGTGCAGACACATACGAAGGCACATAGACCAACACAGCCGAGCCAGCTCTGCGTGCAGAGGCACAGGACCAGTGCCTCAAGGTGTGATTCCCTTTTGGAACATTTCCACAGCAGCTGCCCAGACCCCAAGTCCGGCAGGTGTTGGCACACAGGCCCAGTGCTGCAGGTGTGCTGTGCGTGGCCATCCTCCAGCATCCCCCCTCTGCCACAGCCTCGCACAGGGATGGACACGCTCGGCTGTCCCACAGGCATGTGAAGGTCAGAAGGAGCAATTCTTTTTGTACTCTGGAATATTTCAGCTAAGAAAGGTGAACCAGAACATATTCATTTCCAGCTTCTGATTTTGCAGCTCTCCTGTCTGTGCTATTGATCTGTTACAAGGACAAGATGAAATTCTAGAGAAGATGTGGGGTCAAATAGCATTGGCAACTTCTTCCCCAAGACTCCTGCTGTGGCAGCATGACTTTGAATCTGCTGGTTTAGCTCCAAAATAGAAACACTATAACCTGGCTCTAGAAACCCTGAGCTGTGACAGTATTTGTCATCTTCCCAGAAAGTAAATGTACAGTTTTAAAATGATGTTGCTTTTGTTTTCATCATAACCACTGTGTGCTGATAGGAGTGACAGAGTACATCGGGAACACAGGAAAGAGGGGAAAAAAAAATAAGGATACACTATTAATAAACTGGCATTTGCAGGAGATTAGTCAAGCAGCAGCAAAGACTGTATTCTGAAGGTGCCAGCTCTTTTTCGTGGTTGTCAAGGCAGGCGCGAGTTTGATTCACCATACAGAAATTAAACCAAGCATCCAGTCTGCACTGTTCTCAAGCTTCTATTCTCGGCATCCCCTGACTAAGGCTTAAGCAAGCAGATAAACACTGCAACAGATAATAGCTGCGCCTGTGCCCCTTGAGCATCACTCAGTTCACAGTGAGAGAGAAGCAGGGCAAGGAAGAGCAGGTTCTCATGGAGACACCCCTCCTACCCCCAAGCCAGTGCCAAGAACTATGGTTTGGCTTCAGGAAAAAAACACCGTGAAAGTTACTGAGCATTGCTGACGGCTTCTCACCCCAGGAGAAGCCCCCACAGAGCAGAGGAGTCCCAGGAACCCCCAGCCTGGGGGGCTCTGAGCCACCTGCTGACTGCATCCTGCTCCCTGTCCCCTCCGTGAGCCACCCGACCACTCCCACACGCAGAGATGTCAGCGGCAGTCACAATGCTGGAAACCTCCTTGGTGCCTTACCGGAGAGGGCAGTGGGCGAGGGGAGCTCAAGGATCTGCCATCTCCATCAGTCCTGCGTTAGCTGCCCAGGAACTTCAGACAGCGTTTGCCGAGGATTTGGTCAGGTGCAGTGAGACTTTCCAGGTAGCACTGAGCTGGTGGGATGCTCAAACACTTGCATGGACCCAGCCGCAGTGTGAGCGGCACACCATGGGTCAGGTCTCCAGCCCACCACAAGCAGTGAGGGGCAGCGCCACACACATGTCACAGCCAGGGGCAGCGAGGGAAGGGACAGCACAGGCAGCTTCTTAAAATATGTATATATATGTGTGTGTATGGGGGGAGAACTGTGTCTCTCTCAAGTTAGACTTGAGAAAAACAAAACCAGAAGATCAAGAGAGCCTAGTGCCTCCAGAAGTATAACCAGCCGATGTCCTAGGACACTCACTCTGCTTTTAGAAGTAATCTTCAGCCAAAACTGTAAGACCGCTGACTATCTTGTGGTGGGTCTAAACAAGAGACATTTGGGCCCACAGCCTCCTGGTAGCAGGAAAGCGACTGTCACATTGATCTGCCACCTAACACTTCGAACTGGGAACTGTTACACCTTGCAGTCCTAGTGAAATACAAAAGGTTTACAATTTAGACTTCATCTTAAATTATTCCCAGTGGTCTCCGTTACAAAAGCCTCACCAGTCCTTTTTCTCCGAGGGTAGAGCACACTACCAGCACATGCACTATTCCTTCAGCCAACACTTTATGACGTTGTGCACAGCATTCTCTTTTATGGACCATTTATTTTTGTATTCTGACATTTGGTGGTTAGTTACGTGCCCAAATACAGTCTTACATGCTTTGATACAGTGTGGTGCATGCAGCTTTGAAGAGTGACTTTGAGCACTGTTTATCAGCTGTTCCAAGCCTGCTTTGGTAAAATGTTGCAAAAGCACATAAATGTTTTGGTGAAATGTTACAAATGCACAAAAACTAACAAACACACTAAGAACCAATAAACCCAGAGTTTGCTGCAAAGGGCGTTTTCAAAGCAGCATCCAGGGATTCAGGGGCGCACAGTAACCTCATTGGCATCATCAGTGCAGGTAAATTCCTGGTTACCCTGAGAGGCAGAACCCAGAGCTCATCATTCCCAAGTAATTAAATGCCGACAGCCTTTGGAAAACTGTTCCTCTGAAAAGCAAAGTGGGAAAATAAATTGCCCTGGATTCAGACCCCAGACCCTCTCAGCATCGCTGATGATGCCTGCGCCCAGCGCTGCTCAAGGAGCCTAGGGCACATGCAAAGTCTGTGCTGGCCAGCTCTTATTGATTTTGTAAAAATTAAAGTTTTGTAGGCTTAAAATAGGTTTGGGTATGCTTTACATCCACACACTCTGGGGGGGGAAAAAAAAAATAAAGGAAAAAAAAAAAAGACAAAACGCCCAAATTTCCAAGCATGCTGAATGGCAAGCAGAAACTAATTGTTTTTTTTTTCCAGGCTGAAGTTCCATACTAAAATAAAGCTTCCAACCCTGAAGGGGTCCAGAGATTAAAAAAACAAACTGAACTTTCCCCTCCCAAGCCAGACGTGCAGTAAATTTAAAGTGCATTTGGGGGGCTGGTCCGTGTGAAGTTATTTTTCATGTCTGCACTTCCTGGTTGAAGTAGCAAGAGTCGCAGGCATCAAAGCCTTGGCTGTGCAGGTTCAAGAGTGTTTGCTTCAAACAGCTGAAGAAGGGAAGTGAAGAGACCCAGGTACCTTCAGCATTGACTAAGCATCTCAGCTGGAGGTTTCAGGCAGTTATTTCCTTCATCTATCCATAAAGAGAAAAGTAAAGCTTGCACATATACTGTGAGTCCTCAGAGGAAAGGTACAGTGGAAGCACAACATGCTGCTTTAAGCTCCCAAAGCACCTGGACTTGACCAGAGCCAGCGTTTCCCAGAGCCACCCAGCTAAACGCAAAACCATGAGCAGATGGTTTTGGGGACCCAGGACTGGAGAAGACATCCCAATCCACTCCTCTGCCGCTGTTGATATAAACTCTCTTTGTAACTGTCTTACCGCCCTTTGCCCTTCTAGAGCTATTTCACAACCTTTGGCTTCAACTTCACGTATTTACACCTGTCTTATGCATGTTTCTTCACTGGACGGTACTATCATTTTAAGAAGCTCCTTCCTTCCCCTGATGCTTACAGACAGTCCCATTATCTTTCTTCATTCTGTTGAGGACTTATCTAAGCTTTCAGTCTCTGCTCAGAAAATCGCCTGTTCTCTAATTATCCCTGGCCCTACTCCAGTTTGAATTTATCTTTCTCAAATGTGGGTGACTGGCTCTGCATAAACTATTACTGATAAGATGGCAGGAAGGTCTCGTAAACAGCATTAGCACTGCTTTAATTCTTAAGGGGAGAAGCTGCCCTGACTCATCCTGTAACCCCGACTCTGTTGTTTACCATTTTCACTTCCAACTCTCAGGCCACCTGGATTTTACTTTTATCTAAGACAGCTGTTCCCAGCCCCACATCACCATCCATGCCGAAACAGAAGCACTCCTTAAAAACTCTGAATTGCAGGAACCTGCAGGTCCACACTCCTGCTTACCACCATGCTTGCAGCCCAGAAAGCCAACCGTGTCCTGGGCTGCGTCAAGAGAAGCATTAGCAGCAGGTCAAAGGAGGTGATTCTCCCCCTCTACTCTGCTCTCGTAAGACCCCACCTGGAGTACTGTGTTCAGATGTGGGGCCCCCAACATAAAAAAGACATGGACCTGTTGGAGAGAGTCCAGAGGAGAGCCACAAAATTAATCAGAGGGCTGGAGCACCTCCCCTATGAGGACAGGCTGAAAGAGTTGGGGTTGTTCAGCCTGGAGAAGAGAAGGCTCCGAGGAGACTTGATAGCAGCCTTCCAGTACCTGAAGGGGGCTACAGGAGAGATGGGGAGGCACTCTGCATCAGGGAGTGTAGTGACAGGACAAGGGGTAATGGGTATAAGCTAAAAGAGGGTAAATTTAGGTTAGACATTAGGAAGAAATTTTTCACTATGAGGGTGGTGAGACACTGGAACAGGTTGCCCAGGGAGGTTGTGGATACCCCATCCCTGGAGGTGTTCAAGGCCAGGCTGGATGAGGCTTTGAGCAACCTGGGCTAGTGGAGGGTGTCCCTGCCCATGGCAGGGGGGTTGGAACTTGATGATCTTTAAGGTCCTTTCCAACCCAAACCATTCTGTGATTCTATGTCACCAGCCCAGCATACTCCCAGAGCTGTTGCCAAAAACCTCCCAGTAATTTAAAAGCCCAGCTTTGTCCCACTGAACACCTTGGCATCCCCCATTCAGCTCAGGCCATTCTGCTGTTGTATACACGACCAAGGTGTCCAGGATGGACTGACACTGCTCATAGCACCATGAACACCGATTCCTGCTCACAGCTACTCGCCAGCTGAGCTTGCTACAACATTAACACATGGCCTGCACATATATTTTCGCCTTTTCACAATTATATACATTTTCATAATTAAAATGTTTTTAAAACTACAGATTGTCACAAGTTTCTGTATTTAAAACAGCTCCTTTTCCTCTTTTCAGTACAAAATGCAACCCCACAACTCCCTCAGAAACTGGAAAAATAATTAATAACCACCATATCAAACGCTTGAATAATTAAACCAGCCTAGATGCAGCCAGTACTCGGATGGACTCCTCACAACGTACAGGCCAGACAGGTCTGCAGAAAGGCATGCAAGGAGCTCTAAAGTCATTTTTTGAGTAACATGCAAACTCAGAAGGCAGTGACTACCAATTATCATCCTCTGTGGCCCAGCTCTAGAAGTAGTAGGTGTACTTTGGCCAAAAGCCAACTCCAATTATACAGAGTCCACCTACTTCTAAACTTCATCTGCAAGTTATTTTTCATATTCTCTTTATAAAATGTATTGACTAAGGTTACTGGCACAGAACAACTCCTGCCTTCTGTCCAAGATCGGGTGTATTTGAAGTGTATGATCCTATTCAGTTTGTTTTTGTTATTTCTCATCATATTATTTGGGCAAAAGACAGAATATTATTAACCAGAATTGACTAAGTCACGGAGAAGCTTCACTGTAAAGAAACAAAGCTATATATTACATCCAAGTTTTTACCAAGCTTCAATTTCTAAACCAATGTGGATTGCCAGCTAAACCTCCAGGGTCTGTCATCTGCCAGAGATGCTTCCTACCTCCCTTCTTTGTTCTGAAATGGTCTTTTTTGGGAAGCAAACATCTGATCAATACCAAGATGAGCAATGGAAGTGACAAAACAACCCAGACTAAAGTGCCTGGTTATCTGCTCGTTTTCGGTGCCAGAGTGGGAGTACATTACTCTGGATTCCCCAAACCACATTTGTGAAGGTAGAAGCAATGCCAAAGGCTGTTAACTTGAGAATGCTCTGGTGTTAACAAAAATAAATGCTTTTAAGTCTTAGCCTTCAGAGAATCTATTTTTCTTCCTGCTCAAGAGACTGCAGAAGCACCCTGTTCATTTTGCCACAGCCTGCAGTCCCCTTCCTATCAGGTTTACACTGGTTTCAACTGAGCCACAACTATACAAAGAGGTTATGCAGAAGAAATTGGGGTAAAAGAAAGATTTCTTAAAGTGATAAAAAAATTATCCTTAAAATACTATGACCCACTGCTAAGGAAGTGTTTTCCCAACTGCTCTGTGCAAATCCTACCAAAAGCTCAATCAGTTATTGGGCTGAAAAACTAAGTCGCACCAGGATGTAACAGAGATGAACAAGCACCCTGCATCAGCTAACGCCTCTCGCCTCCTCTCTCAGCATTGCAATGCCTCTGCTTCCTCAACACTCACGTTACATGTAAAAAACGTTGGCTTTTTTTGTTTGAACAGAATCTTTTTGGAAGGGTTATTCTTATTCTTAAATATTCATTTGCTCCAATTACAGAATTAACAACTACCCATTTATATAAGTCATAGAAATACTTACAGACCAAACAATTATCATTCTTCTAGACGCAGAGTGATCGATGTTCCAGTAGATAAATGGAAGGAAAGTGATATAAAAAATCTCTTCACCTAAAGCAGCTGAAAACTTGAATAAATAGTAGTAGAAGTAGTTCTTCACAACGTACTTCTGCACGCAGCCCTGGAAATGAAAGGGTTTTAGAAAGTTTTAGTGACTTAGCAAATCAAACATTTGACATATTTTAACTTTTACAGTACCTTAAATCAAACAATTTGCTGGAACAAGTGTCACAAAATGAAATTAAATTTTTGTACTAAAAGGAAGACTATAGTAATAGCTCAACTACATTACCTGCAGATCAGAAATCTATTCAAACTAATTAAGGGTAGGAGTCACAGCTAATCACAAAGATTTTCGAGAGATTGGATCAGTCTTTCCTCCAGGGAAGTCAAGCATATTTCATAAAATGGTACCAATGCATTCATTTTGAAGTTTTATAACTGTAGATAAAGAAAACCACCATTGTTTTCACTGGAAATGTGTTTTGAGATGGAGAGTAAGCTACTGAACCATTTAATTTTAAGTTTACCCCACTAGTCCCTGAAATCTGCTGCCATGTGCCACTGGCATCCCTGCACTGCCCTCAACACCAGGCTCTTCCACACACTTCTGAGCCTGCGTTCCCCCTTGCGGGGTGCTTGTCAGATCGCCCTGTGACAAAATGCCGTGGCTGTAAGCTTCAGCCCTTCCGCCTGAGCTGGCTCCATGACTGCAGCTGCAGGAGCTGATCCAGGGAAAACAGCCTGCAAGTGGACAGAGGAAAGAGCTGCCCCTGGCACCACCAAATTCTGTCTCCAGAATCTTTAAGTAACAACACCCAGGTTCTCTTTAAATGTTAACAGCGGATATATTGCAAACAATACCAGGTGACACTGTTTAGGCCTTTATTCATTTTATTAAGACACAGATTTCACTTTTCTCTGGATTTGGCAGCTAGATTATTTTGTCAGATGTACCCCACCTCGCACACTCATTTTCTCTCTTCTAAAGGGCTGTGCCCAGCCTGGGAAGCCACCCAACAGCAGGTATGATTAAGGCCAGGACTTGGGTCACTTGTGACAGGGTTTGCTGCTGCTGCTCTTCAGGACCAGTACAGCTCTAAGAAGTCTGTTAGCAGGAGCAACACGCAAGTGAATCACATTTATATAAACACCTGTACAGTTCAGAACAAAGGAGATATGTATGAAGAGGATTTTTTTTATTTGGGGGCAGGAGCATGGGAGCCAATCTAGTCTCTCTCCATCTCCCCAAACAGGAAAAAAATAGAATACGGAAATTGTCTGTGTAAATATGAGATGAAAGAACCTCCTAAAGATGAGGGCTGAGAAGGGATTATGAAGGTTTCAGCAGGGACACAATAAGTTAAGATCCAGCTTTGACATAAACTCCTAGAACTCCTCTAAAGAGGATAACTGTTATGCTTGGAGTTGACTGTGCACCTAATCTGCTAGAGAGAAATTCTCATCCTACATCCTAGTGAGAAAATGTAAAAATCATCTGAAGAGTCTAGACGTGCAATTGTGACTCATTGTAAAAGCCATTAGAAGCTCCAGTCACTTAATCTGCTTTCGGTAAGGAGATGAGGCAAGCTGCATGAAGACAACAAAAGCAAGATGGAAAGAAGTCACATCACTTCAGCTATCATAGGAAAAAAACCCCAACAACTTATTTAAATTGATTTTTGCATCAATAAACAGAAAAGATGAGTCAACGTTTTTGAAATGCTGGGGTCAGAGAAGTGTCCACCATGTATTAGTAACAGGTCACAGAGGAGTTACTGGCATCCCTCTAAGACAAGGCAGCAGCGTGCTGTGGCTGGCCGAATGACAGAACAATCAGTCTAAAGTGTCTCGAGCCTCATACGCTAGAAAACACCCCCAGGGCAATTGACAACTCTGATGCTTCTGAGATTCCGAAACGGTATTTGGCCATTCTTACATTGCCCCAACAAAAGCTCTCTTCTGGCATCACTAATTCCTCAATTAAGCATCTCCAATGTATCGGGAATTATGTACTTCTGTGCTTTAGACCAAAGATGATCAGACATATCCTCTAAGGTAATCCTTTTATACTTGGAATTTCTAATTCCAGTAATCTGCTTTTTGGGGAAAAAAAAATTAATTCTGGTCCTAAAATAAGTCTGGAGTTAAAAGATATTTCCAGGCAGAAGGCAGGGCCAAGTCCTTCCACATGATTTTTAAAACTTCTCTTTTTCTTTCGCTATCAGAAATTGCCCCCTAGTTGTTTTTTTTTTTTTT